>WYDF02048912.1:0-12167 GCA_009867245.2 Adranes taylori | reverse complement strand
AACCTTACTACTTTCCTTTCTATAGCATGCGTATTTTATCTCGTAATGTGTTGATTGTATGCTGTTTGTTTTTTTTTTATTATTAGTTGTAGTTTTAGGTTAACTGCACGCTCGTTTTCGCGATTTTCACTAATTACACTCATATTTCTTTCCACACTTTCCACAATCACTATCCTCGAACTTTTACTTCCTCCTACACTATTATTATTCCTTTTTCACTTCTCTATTTCTTCCTAATCACAGAGCACATATGTAACGACTTTTCCTTCAACAAAGGGTGTCCAAATATATATATATATATATATATATATGCATGTATGCATGCATGTATATATTACTGGTAACTCCACTTGACATCAATTGCAAATATTGGAAATTTTACTAACAAAACTGTTTTTAATGGTACAATGATATAAATACACGCTTTTAAGCGACTACATACTGAACACGACAGTCTTGTGGTTGCATACTGCACCAGAATTGTTGAACACGGTACCAGAAGTCCATTGCGATTTTTTCACAATGTACCGTTAGATTGAAACTGTTAAATGCAGTTGCCTGATGATTACGCAAAAACGTCGAAACAAGATCTTGTCGTAAGTTGGTAACATTTTTCAATTTTGCGATTGATATTAAGTTCTCACAAATTAGAATAATGGCATTTATTCAGTGTGAACATATGTAAGCTATTGTACTGTAGGAGATTAAGTCAAATTTAGATATATATATATATATATATATATATATAATATAAATATATATACATACACATATATATATATGTGTATGTATATATAACAAAGAAAAGAAACCTTTTTATGTCAGAAAAATGTCCACAACCATTGAACACGAAGAATATATATATATGCGCCATGAAGTGCGTGCGCCATGTCTCCCAACCACTCAAGCTGACTAGAATTCGGACAGCGCGCTTTTGCAACCGGAAAATTCTTATGGATTCTTGCGAACTTCCTCAGATTATCAATCCGTAGGAAATTATGGGTTGGATGTGAGCATAGTAGACAGCTAGTGCTCCATCCGCTGTCATGTTATCGAGTATTTAGCGCAGTAGGTATAGGTTTTTTGTTACTGTGGAACTCACGTGTTCGACACACGCGGGCCAGGTGAGGTAGGCTTGTACATGAATGCCAATAAACTTCACGCTACTATTAGTGATAGTTTTTATAGCGAATATCATTTTTTCAAGTATATTTTAATTGATGATTGGACCGTTTGCTGTAAATAAGATGTTTTTATCAGCTTTCGTTTTTCTCGTATCCTCTCATTACTGATTCTGTCCAGTTGATCAATTCTGGCACATCTTCTCCAGAAGTCCATTTCCGTCGCCAAAAGCCTTTTCTTGTGGCTCTCATTCAGTTGCCATACTTCTGAATCATACAGTATAATGCTCTTAAGTATCGTGTTATATAAGAGCCGTTTCCTGTTATCAGATATATTCCTAGCCCAAAAATGGAATTTAAGACCACAATAGCTTTTTGCGCTTACTTATTCTTTCTTCAATTTCCTTTTCACATCATCCGTTGCTTGTAATATTAACCCCCAAGTATGTATATTCTTCACATCCTCCAATCATTATGTTCTCTCCTATGTCCAAATCCTCAATTTCTCCTCCCACGCACATGTGTTTTGTTGTATTTTTGTACAATTCCAATCCCCATTTTGCGTATTCTTCTTTCAGCTTTCGGGACATATATTCTACATCCTCCATACCTTGGGCCAGAACTACCTGGTCATCGCATAGGTGTCGTTGATAGGTATTCCCATTTACGAGCATTTTTTTTTCGCCAGTCCCGGGGTACTTGTGATAGGTTTATTTTGACTAGGATTGGAGACAAGCAACATCCCTGTTTGAGACCTTTGGGGATGAGGAATTGATCTGACAAAGTATTCCCCATTTTAATTCTAGAATAGCAGCTATGATACAGTTGTTTAATGGCCTTTATAAGTGTTATATTTATTGGGCTCCTTCCTATTACTTCCCAAAGTTTCTTAATCAGCACAGTGTCATAGGCCTTAGTATGATCCACAAACAGGACGTGAATTTGGTTGTTATGGGTTGCTGTCTTCTTTTCGGTAATTCACGTGATGGGGAAAATGTTGTCGATACAAGAACGACCGGCTCTAAATCCAGCCTGTTCCCCAATATCGTGAGGTCCGTATTCATCCTCAATCAAGTTATTTAATGCCTTTCAGTAGAGTCGATAAAGGGTATCGGTGACAGTTGTACATCTGTAGTTTCTACACAGATCTTTTCTTCCCTTTTTGTGTATAGGACTTATCCATGACGATTTTCATTTTGTGGGGGATAGGCTCTCCGTTAACGTAAAGGGTAAAAAGGACTTGTATTTCTTTTGATATCGGTGGTCCGTATTTTAAAAGTTCGGCTGGGATACCTTCAGAACCTCTGGACTTACCATTTTTCATAGTTTTTAAAACTTTGTCTATGAGTCTTCGGTTATTATCATCTGTGTTCTCTGGGTCATGTAAGTAGTTGGTGACATTCATGTATACTGTAGTCTGTTTCCTGTTAGTTCGTTTGTGTCTTGGAACTGTTTTATGCTGATTGAGGATATGTTTGCTTTTACTGCTTTATTTGATCTGAATGATTTTATATCTGAGTGAAATCGTTATAAATAGTAGAGGCCCCAATATCGATCCTAGAGGGATCCCATTATTCTTGGTATAGAAGATGATACGATTTACGAAACGTCTAATGATACGATTTGACTTCTGTGTGTTAGAAACGATTGTAGGGGTGAGAGTGGCGGGCCTCTAACTCCGTAGTACTCTAGTTTACTATGTGATCTTGTGTTGAAGGCCTTACTTAAATCGACGAAAACGGCATAGAATTCGGATTTCTTCTGAAGCGATTTTCTTATCTCCTCAACTAACTCTGGCACCACTTGTATGATGACAGAAATTCATCATTCTCGTCTTAATAGCAGTTATCATTCTAGAGATTTTAACTTCGTGAGTAAAGATTAAAGCACACATTTATCACAAGTCTCACTGGGTTTTATGACGCTAGGATTGACATCTTTTATTATATTCATTGAGATATCATATTTGTCTTTGCTCTTTATTTATTTTGTATATTTCTGATGGAGTTACCGGTTCTAGAAAGAACGGTCTTCCCTTGTTGGGATATCGTGCTTCCCTTGTTAGGATATCCCTAAATTAGTCTCCGGGGTCTGGGGACTTTTCCAGACTGAAAGGTTATCTATAAAGAATTCCTGGAAATGCTCAGCATCTAGATTGATTGCCATTTTTTACTTGTTTGTGATCTTATCATTTTCTTAGCATCATGTGAGTTTTCTTTGTAACTAAGTTGAGCACGTTTTAGTGTGGTTTTTATTTCATCGCAGGTGATACATTTGTACATGGTATTTAAGTTCTCTATGTGGGTTCTGAGCTGTAGTAGATCTTGATTATACCAAAATTTGAAGTTGGCAGCTTTTCTACGAGGTTTTATTTGGCACATTGGCATAACTTTGTTAGCCATATTGATAAATGTGTTATGGAAGGCTGTGTCTGAGCATTGTCTGATTGCATTGTCTGTACCAAACCACGCCCCAGTTTGCATGATACGAAGTTTCATTTAGTAGATCCAGCTTTTGTGTTGATATCGGTCTGTCAATGTACTGAGAATTTCTAGTTCTTGTTTATAATTTAATTAACACCTCCATGACAATTCCATAACGATCGGGAAGATGACACTCAACAACATGGCATTCAAATACATTTGCATGCGCAAATATGTTGCACTTTTATTGGTGACTCTGATGTTGACTTTGGTTATTTCTCAAAAATTGGACATGTTAAATTGTTCCAAGAGTGATTGTCTCTTCTGAGTGGCTGATTGTATGTTAATGTTGAAATCTTCTGCTACTAGTGCGACACATTTTATATTTTTACGTAATATCCAAAACATTGACAGTACATGTATAAAACCCTCAAAGTTACGTAACAGAGGTTTGTATATTGATAGTAGTATTAACTTTTTGTCAATGATAACAGAAGCTGTTTCACATATGCCTTCTACTGATTTATGGTTTATCTCTTTGATTACTGTGGCGAGACTTGCAAGTCTGTTGTATACTAGTACCATTGAACCACCATGCTTGTTAACGGTCCTGGCAGAGAACGAAATAATTAATTTATTAGTTCTCCAGTTGTTACAAGCTAATCTCCTCTGCTGTTTGTTGATAGAGACAGCGTTGATGCTTATGTTCAAGTTTAGGTAGTCCTGCAGTTCTTCTATTTTATTGCGTACGCATTGGATATTTATGTCAAAGTAAGATATATTATTAATGTGTAGGTTAGGGTTGCTTTGATTTTCTTCTATACCTTTTGTCATAAAGTTCCAAGGGTTTAGGTGTCTGTCACTGATTGTGTTGGCTTCCGAAAAAATATCGTTCCACATTTATATTTTCTGGCTAATTTTTGACATTTTTTAGGGCGTTACAGTATTTGAAGTCTATGAATACGGTGAATACCAGTAAGTTGCTATTTATTCCATCTAACTTTTGGCAAATAAAATCCTTGGATTTTATAATTGATTCAACATGGGTATCGTTCTCCTTCAAAGTATTATTATAGGCTGCCCTCCATTTTTCAAGTGTTTGCCCTTGTTGAGCATTACTAGGGCATTATTTGTGGTACCATTGTCCACAAATCCTATTGCATTTAATGCTATGCTGTATTTTAGGAGCACTTTGAACAAACATATTTGTTACGTACCATCTTGAATTGAATGATTCTGTTAAGGTTTCCGTTTTTACCTTTTTAGGTACGGAACTCAAAAATTGTGCAAAAATTATCTTTTATTGTTTATTATCCATGTAGGTAAATCCAGCTTTGAAATAGTAATAAAACAAGCTTTACGCTACACATATATTTTAAATGTTGTTTACGAGATCGAATAGTTTTAGGATTACCTAACAATAAAATTAAGAATAATAAAATGAAAACATACAATCTACGCCCCAGCAAATACAAACAATCAAAAAACGAAACGGAAATTTTTTAAGCTAAACAAACACTCGCATTATAGAGAGCAAATAATCTAGTATTAAAAGCAAAATCAAACAAATAAAAGAATAGAAAATATAGGCATTGTTGTAGACTGTCGCAGTTATCGTGAAAATGTCTTCTAAAATAAAAACTTGTTCGCCAGATGCTAAATTTCGATACGTGCGCGATACTTCTAATGTTGCTGCCCATTTGTTTTTGCAGCTTAGCGAGACTCTGGCCTCTCGTTACGCTGCGAGAGGCCAAAGTGACTTCTACACAATAGAAGTCACTTCTTACAGTCCTGTTTACTGGCATTTGAATATTTTACGAAATTAATTTTTCATGATTTTTACTTACAAATCATATCACCAATATATTCTTCTTCTTAAAGTACCGTCACCATCAATGGAGGTGGGACACAATCTCATTCGGTTCTTAGCAATTTGAAACAGGTAGGGAACGTCTAGGCCAGTCCAATGACGGATGTTCTTAAACCAGGAATATTTTTTTCTTTCTATACCACGTCTACCCCGATCTGACCATCCAATATCAGCTTAAGAAGGTTGCACCTAGATAGGCTTTCTTTATCTTCTTCATGTTTACAAGTAATTCTCTTTCACTTTGTGTCCTCAGTATTTCATAATTTGTAACATGTTCTGTCCATGGAATTTTGAAGAGTCTGCGTAAAGTCAACATTTCGTACTCTTCTATTTTGTTCACTGTATTTACTTTCAACGTCCACACCTCACACCCGTACAACACAGAGGTTACACAGAGGTTACATTGCGTATTCGGCTTTATAGGGCGGCGTTTTTCAAATTAGCGGGGGGGGGGCTAATTTTAATACATACAACAACGGGAAGACGGCGGTAAGTTTAAGCACACAATATGATTAACAAGCAGGATAGGTATTTTCAGAATTTACTCGTAACGTCTTGTGTACACTGCCGTGACAAAGTCATGTGACTACGATTGACTGAGAACGGCACAGTCAGAGGTGTCACTCTAGTATGGTGAAAGGAACGAATTATTACAATGCGTAAAGTCGTGAGTACACTGCCATCACGAAGTCACGTGACTACCATTGAATGAGAACGACACAGGCAGAGTGCGAAGAAAGAAAAAAGGAAAGGTGTGGGAAGTAAGGGAAGTGTTTATTTATAGACCAGGAGCCACGCTTATATTTCATTGCCTATTACGGGAGATACAGGGTCGGCACTCATTGCTTTGTGTGATGGCATAGGTCTCTCAATGTAGACACAAAGACACAAATCAATATAGACACAGAAGTTTAAACACAGCCTTATAGCCGTATACAATATCCGGACAACAGCAAGCCATAGGAGTATCACACATGTGTGTGGAATAGCGAACCATCAAACTTTAACATCCAGTTGTATTCCAGTTGTATTCTATGGATGTACATTTCTATACGTACGTGGGTTATTCCCATTTTATTTATTATAAACAATCTACGTCATTCCAAAACGTTTCATTGAGCGAAACACGGTACATGCACACTTATATATATATCCACGGTCATCGAAGTGGTATGCACCTCTCCTACGAGCATGTGTCAGCTATCTCTCTCCAACCCACACTCTCAAATAGGCGACCAAATATTCCCCACTTCTATATTCGCGCGATGTGTTTATTTCATAATATATTGTAGCTGGTGGCGACAGCACAACAAACTTTGTTTAGGTTTTAAATCGAAATAAATAATTCTTAATGAATATAAATGCGTTGAAATAATGTTATTTATCGGAAAACCTATTTTAATTACTAGCGGGATTAATATTTATTTATCTACTCTATTTTGTATATGCAAAGCAAATTATTTAATAATGGTTACTTATCTGTAAACACGAAAAATAATATATTCTCGGTTATAAATGTGCACAGAGGGACATACCAATATTACGTGCATACATACATACATACATACATACATATCTTATATAGGGTTTTCAAATCGCAGCGGTCAAATCTATTTATTCAATGGTTTTAACGCATACTTATTATTTTTATAGCTGAAAGTTACAGCATTACAGTATGGTCACTCCTCTCCTGCGACTCCTCAATTTCCTCACCTTTTTTCTCACCAAGGATTGTTTGGTTCTTTCTACTTCTGATGTTTCTGTTTTTATATGTTCTACATTCTTCCATCATAGCCTGCGTCATCCAACTTTTCTTTTTCGTTTCCTGCTTGGGCCCTATTTCCTCCTCTATCTTCTACAATGTATGTTGTAAAAGCTCCCATTGTACCAATATATTCACTTTTCAATAAGTTTTGTAGATGTATTCATAACTATTATAAAACACTTGTAATGACTTGAATTCATATTACGACAGGAATATGAGCTCCCGCGAATAATAAATAAAACATTAGTTGCCGCGTACGAAGCAGTTCACCGAGGCTCCGTATCTCCCTTGTGATAACCTTGGACAGTCGCCGCAGGCCGAGCGACTATTGCTCACACAAACACACACTACAGATGACACACACACACTCAAACAAAATCCAAGGTGGTCCTATATGATGTAGTAAAGCACAAGCTAAGTAATCTAAGATCTTCGTTCTTCCTGGTCTGGTACTAGATCAGTAGATAGAAGCATGCTTTCGCGAATTCTACGCAAACCAAAAGATGTTACGTTCAAGCGCCATCCTTTCGATTATAAGGAAGTATGACCAGATAATCACTATAGCAAACAGTTAAAAAAGTTTTCTCAAAGTTCCCAGTTCTCACAATTTCCCAAAAGTTTTCTTGTTGACCGTTTTCTTATTTTGATACAAAAACGAACACTAATTTTCCTCGGAAGGAAAGTAAGCAAAATAGAAATATATTGAGTTAGATGATAAGTGAGTGAAATTTGTCACAAAACAGCAGCAATCACGGTCATCCATTGACATTAATACTTTACAACATGTCACGGTAGAATTCCATACAACTAAAGTAATAGGAACAACACCGTTGTACTGTAGATTCACACCAAAAAGCTACTCAGCCACTGAGCTCACCAATCTACAAACAAGTTTTCACAAGGCTTAACACAACACTCCAAAGAATATTTGGCCGTACCAAGTTTTCATAGGCCTTACCGGGAACCAAAAATAATTAATTTCTCCGAAATAGCCTATAAAATGCATGAAAATTTAATCAGCTGATTTAAGATTTTGCATTTGGTAAACAACAGATTTCACAATAACTCATGCACTATGCTTATCTTGAAACAGCTATGTAAGAAGCATAGTACGCAAAAAATAAAATTCAATAACATAAAAAAAAGAAAGATTAGTGTCACTGTTTTTTTAACAAAAAAAAACTTAAACCTTTTAAATGAATTGACCTAACCTACGAAAACATGTGGTCTTACACAATCAAACCCTAAAGGCTGAATTTCTAAATTTTACATAAAACAAACAAAACTTTCAGGATTTTTCCTGCAACAATAAAACAAAATGATACAACTAGTCAAACTACCAGAATTTCCAACGTTAGCATTAATGTGACAATAAAATGAAATTAATGTCCAAATATCCACCAAAAATCACAGAATTAATTTCTAATAATTTAATGAGATCTTAATCCTTTGATAAGTCTAATTAACTCTATTAGAGACACTCAGATTAATTAAATGTTGAACTGTCACAATTACAATATCGTAACGGACTAGCCGCTACACAAAATCACTCCACACTTTAAACATTGATACATTGATATATTTGTGCGTACTTTAGCTCTATTTAGGATTTGTTAATAAGAGATAAATAATTAGTTTATAATTTCAATGATTCATAAAATATTAGCACTAATTCCAATTACACTCTAGCTTGTGAGCGAATCTAAATACGGGTTAACTTTTCACCCGTAACAATCAACAAAGCTTATAGTTCAGAATATTATTCGAAGATTCGAAGTTCCCATATGTTATTATTCGAGTATGAAAATGCGGCGAATATTCGAAGAATTCGAATATTTGAGTTGCCAATCCTGGTGGTAGCCTTGTGTGGCGTCCATGAGTTTTGTTGTAACGTTCATTCTTTACTTCCGAAAAGTTGCTGGGTTTACTACGAACACTGGATGATGTTGCGTCGGTATACTTTTTAGTTTATTTTCCTTACTGATCCACAAAATAGAATGCATTTACTAGCCGCTGTTGCAAATGCATCAGCCACTTCGGATTTTGGCGATGTTTAATGATTACCGACGATCAGATCCTATTGTTTTGGGGCTTATGCGCTTGCTACACGGTGAACAGTTTCTCTTCGGTGAAGGGGATTCACTCCCATCTCTGACGTATGGCCCAACGCTGGAGTTGGCTGCATCATTGGAATCGCACTCACTTGTTCTCGTTCATGAGAAGATGAATTTTTTGTAATCTATATAGATTTAACTTGCACACCTATTTAAATAATCTGTCGGTTCTTGGAAGTGTTGACAGTGCGTTCCGTTCCATTTCCCTGACGAAGGAGACCGTCAGTGACCGAGTTTACTGAACCGTGCAACTATTTGTAACGTAATTTTTTTTTTGAAACTTGTTTGTTATTTTGAATTTTTGTTAAACATGAAATACTACCAAACCGGAAGAATCTTTTTACAATCATTTACGGTATATCTCTTTCGGATGACGCTCTAAAATTTGTCAACGTTATTTTTTGTCACCCATCATTAATCATATTTGATACTGTTTACTTTTACAGCTCTTTAGAGTATAACTTCTAATTTATTAAACATTAACTTTTAATATTCTACATGACTACTAGCTGCGGAATATCTCGCTAAATTTACTTTTAAACTTACGAGATAGAAGTTTAAATAATCACAACATCAAATTGTTTTAAACGACTGATTAGATTAGGCAGGTATGTGCATAATTAGGTATGTGCAATACATAAATTGTCCAAATTTTTTGACACCAATGTATTAGTCCAATCAACAAGAATTTATTTTCTCGCATTAGAAATTTTTGGTCCATATTAGTCGACCTTTTGATCCTTTCTTTTAGGATCTTCTTCAGTACAACTGACTGATTCTTTCTAACGCAACTGTTCTTTGGTTCTTCTGGTGCTAACTGTCATAGCAGTGTTATTAGTGAATCCTATTGTTCTGACTCCCGTTGGCATTTTTAACTCTAATATATAAAAATACATTCATTTCTAAGTGTTAAATTTGGTACGGACTCATGTGGTACTCCTCTGCTTATTGACATCTCTAACTTCCCCTTATTATGTCTCATACATTGTTGAGCGTCCGCTAAGGTATCTTGCTACTACTTTCCGTAGGTAGGTCGTCGGAAAGTTCTGTATCTCTAGCATCTGCAATATTGTTACGTTCCTTTTTCTACGTAACTGATTAGCGATGAGAGTTTTACCCTAAGAAAGAAATTCTACTTTAGAGATACAACCCACCCTGCTTATATAAACAGGGGTTGTAGAGCTTTCAAGAATAAAGTTACTCGCTGAGAAATGTAAATACTAGTTCAATTTCAATCGTATACAAGGGATTACGATATTGATGTAATCTATTCATATGAATTTTAATCCTCTATTGTTAAACTTTATAATCCACACGCAGATAATATAAAAACTGTTAATCAACATTTACTTAAATCATGCAACTAGAAGTTCATAGCAGTAATCAACTTCTAGAGAATTATTCAACTAATTAACATCATTTAATAAAATATTCTATATAAGTTCTGGTTAGTAAACTTGAAGTATTGAAACAATTTTATTCACAAAGAAATTATAAAGTTATATGAATTCATATGTTGGAAGTTTTTCCAACCGTCAAGAAATATAAAATAAAACTTTCATATTTGCACTATTCATAATTTATATCGGATAATCTTTTATTTTAAAATAGAAAAATTCATTTCAAAACTGTCGTTCCTAGACCAAAACTTGCTGATTTATATGGATGTGCTGTGCCCTGGTAGACCCCTGACGGTAGCCGTTTATAAATCGATCGCGGAGCCAGAATATTCTACAAGCATTGACTTATCATTCATTGACTTATCGAAAAATGGCATATACTCCGTACCTTTAAGAAGTTGAATGGTCTAGATATTGAATGGCACTCTACAAATGAATTAAGATTATGAATGATTTTTACTTCTATTTATAAGTAAAATTACAAAGAATAATGCTCGAACGCTAAATATCTCTAGAAGCTAACTAACATAACTAAAGCAATATGCGAAATGTTTTTTTTTCTGTTACATTATCCCCCTCCCTTGGACTTTCGACACGGAAAGTCATAATTCCAAATAAAACTTCAAAGGTACTAAAGATAATCGTTTTAAATTTTATTATTCTTGACTAGAATTACTAGCAACATTTCTAGTCTAACTTGATAAAACAATTTATATTACAGCTTAAACACTAGAATAAGTATACAAAATAGAAAAATATTCTTAAGTTTATATGCGGAAGAACCAAAAAATATTCCAAAATTTTAATCGTAAACACATGCCCTCTAAACATTTTTCGTCCTGAAAAATCTTAAAAATGCCATCACAACCATAAAATTTCTATAATACATTATAATAAAATTAGTGACCTTGTAAGTTCAAAATTACATATAATACTTATGGTTATCACTCGTATAGTTTATGCGAACACATTTAGTTAATTTCAACACCAAATATAATAGATTTGTTTATTAAAGTCAAGCACTGTTGGAGTATAGAACTCCGTAAGTACCAAAATTTCCACTTATCACTTGACTGTACTTAAGTACCATTGTTGCCAAACAAAGGTAACATGCCGAGTTTGTTGTTAAGTTCTCATATAGTTTCACATCCAATTAATTTTAGTTTCATATTCATTATTATATTAAATATGAACAGACGATGATTGTTAACCATCTGTATGTATGGTATTGCTAAAATTCGTTGTTTTATATACATAGTTCATCATTATTTTTGAATGATTGTCAGAACCGTATTAACATGTGGTTCTCAGATGTATTGTACTTTATAATATCAAATGAAAATCATCGGACATCAGGTTTTATTGAAAAAACAAATCAGCAAACGTTTCGAGCCTTTAAGTAGCTCATCATCAGTGCTAAAAAAACATTACACTTTGGAACACTTTTTGCAGTCATAATATGTGTTTATGTTAT
>WYDF02048901.1:0-12167 GCA_009867245.2 Adranes taylori | reverse complement strand
GTTAGTGTACTTTCGAATTAAACGAGTTATATATATATATATATATATATATATATATATATATATATATTGATAGAAAATTTCATTGAAAATGCTCACATGCTCATATAAAACGGGACCCTAGGGAAATCATATAATACTAGGGGACCCGACAAGCATTGTTTTGCACCCCACGTGATCCTCATATTTGCCTACGGCCGGTCTGCGGCCCAGCCAGCTTTGCTGTCCGCATTGCCGCTCTACTCTCGAATTGCCGCCTTTTGCCGCTGCTAGCATCATGGTCTAATTGCGGCAGCATGGTCCAATTGCCGTCTTTGGCGCAGGCAGCAACATGGCCTTATTGCCGCGACAATCCGCGTGTCTCCTAAAGCGAATTACAACATAGTTGATAGCATAAAAATATTCTTTGTACTCAAATACCTATGTATATAAATTTTCATGGCGATCGGTTGAACAGTGAAGTAGTTCATGTACTATAGCGCCATCTAGTGGCAAGTTACAACAATGTGGCTAGCATAAACACGTTCTCCCTGAAAAATACATATATTTGCCAAATTTCATGATGATCAATCAAACGGTGTCGAAGTCTATTAATTACCAATATACCAACATTTATATATATATATATATATATATATAGAAGTTACATATTGAATCTAGAAAAATATATTTCAAAGACCAATTCATTAGTAAACTGGCTTTCAAACTTTAGTACGTACTATCTATAAAGAAAATCGGGTAAAAAATCAATGCTACCAGATGATATGCAATTTTAGGCGGTTAATTTATATTTCAACAGGCATAATATAACCTAGAAAATAATAAGCGCCAAGTTTGCATTGCATTTTAAATTTCGCCGAATTTCGTTCGCAAGACAAAGTATTTGTTCAAATGATAAATTTCTTATGGACGATTGAGCCAGAAGCTCGATGATCAAATTAGTCGAACATTTTGTTGATAAATTAGGTTTCCATGTTGATCCATTTTTAATCCAATTTATTTCTTATGGAACTTGTGATTCAGAATGTACACTGTATAACTACTCGTGTATTATAAAAATCCACATTAAAATTTATATGAGGAAAATTTTGATTATCGCCAGAGCCCGCTTAGAGGCAATTTTTTTTTGTTTGCGCAGGAAGTGGAGAAACCTTCGAAGCGAAGGATGTCCATTACATCCAACAATGTGGGATTTTTACCCACTAAAAACCCACTCCCTGTTGGGATTGTATATTGTTCCAACAGGATTGTACATTGGGAGATTGGAGAGTTCGTTTGAAGGAGGTTTTAGGATTTATCATCAGATTAAATTGTCGGAACGTCGGTTTACTGTTAAAGATGATGAGGATATCGTCCATCTATTGAGTTGGGTAGAAGATGTGAAGTACGTGGTTGCTTGATGAGAGTGAATGTGTGAAATTTTAGTCGCTGTCGCCAAAGTAATATCTGAACCGGCGACGATGATGGTCTTCGCGGACTACTGGATAGGACTATCTTTTTCTTGCAGTTTGTGGCAAGTTTTTGCATAGGACTCTTTTTCTTTGAGTTGATGGTAACGGAACGTTGCTTAGAGCTCTTGAAGGGAATGGCGATCCAGGTGTTGGAGAAGAATTTTTTGCTTGGCTTGGCGACATTGTCTCGTTGGTACAGCGATTCTCTGTCAACTGCTTTAACGGCGGTTGCATTGAAGTAGACGGAAAATAGGGGATGGAGGAGGAAATAAAGGATTATTATGAAGATACGAGAAAAAGAATAGATAACTGAAGTTAAAGAAAATCGGAAAGGTTTGCAGAAGTTAAGGGTGCATTGTAACATACTTAGCTTGGTACTTAGATTTGATTGTACATATTTGATAAAGATTTATTTTGACGAAATCATTCTTAAGGAAAATCAGTAATTGTGTTACTTTGAGCAAATAATTCTTATGGCTGCTCTAGCCATTACGACCTCAAAGAATTCCATGAATAAAAGCTCGTATTCAATAGGAAACTATTTCAGGAATTGTAAGATCAAAATTAAAGAATCTAAAACACAAAGAATTGAATTTTCGAATAGAAAAAAAGCTGCGGGGAGATTCGGTTAAATAATAAAATAACTCAAATAAAACACATTGCATCAGAAGAGAGTCTATAGAAAACGCCTTAAAAGAAGAAACGTGGTAGCCTGCAGAAATCTCCATAAGCTAAAGAAAACAAAAAACTATCCATGAGAAGCAGGATAAGAATTTAAAACTGCGCGCTCATCTGTATGGCACAAAAATCTGAGCAAAAAAACTGGCACAAAATGAAGAAACTTTCAATACAGCTAATAAGAAGCTACTACGCAAGATGTTGAATACACCTTGGTATATAAGAAACAAAATATTGCGAGAAGAACTGAAAGCAAAATATTTGATATAAGCGGCAAAAAAAGCAAAGAGAATATGATTTGCCTTTTCTCGGAGCGCCCAAACGTCAACGTCGCAAGAGCTAGGTGAGGGCATGTAACACCTCAGTCAATTAATTAATCAACCAAGTTAAGCCAGAGCACAAAACTGGAAGGAAACCATCCATGGAAGGAAACCTTTAACTTACCGGAACAAAGCAAAGGAACCCATTTATTGGTACTTCAAAATAAGAAATAAGGAAAGAATTTTTAAAAAACGCGAGCGATTATCTGCGATAATCGCTCGCTGGCCAAAACATAGATATGATGCAAATTGTGAATCAGAGATGCGTGATAATGCTTGCTGCTATAACGAAGATCCCAATTCAAAATAATGTCTCTTCAGTATTAGACTGTGCTTGCTTTCTATAATTTTGGCGGTGATATACTCCTTGTGTATCGTATGTCGTGATGGTGGCTCTACGTGACCAACAACTCTGGAAACAACGAATCGGGACAGCCTTCTGCTAAACGTATAACCACAAACCAATAACAGGTGACAACTAAGACTGTCATAATCATAAAGGCGATAATCGTAACGTTTACTAAAAATTCTTTGGAAGCTTTGCTTAGCAAAATTGTTAGAAATTGTGTAATCAAAACTCATAAAATTTGGCGATTAGAAAAACCTTGGAAGTCGTAAAATTTTTTGGTCTAATTCTTGGTGGTCGTAAAAACAAATGTCGAATTTATGACTCGTTGGTTGACGTTAATGGGTTTATTTATAAACATCTGCATCGAATATACGTGGGCGTTTTTTACCTTCTCCGTTTTCTTCGTTCTATTTTCTGCACGATATACAATATGGCGGGATAGTGTTTTTAACCAACTTAATTTATTTAGTGGTTTATTGTAAGGGGAGGTGGACTCCGGTAAACTTAAGTATTGTTGTTAAATAATACATAGATCAAATGGATAAAATTGAACTTAGATTAAACACATCTTTTTCATTACTGGTATAATTCCAAAAAATAATAATTCAAAAAATTATAGTTACACAAATTCCAAAACTTAATAAATTTATTTGAATTGATATACTTGATACTAATTACAAAACAATTTCTTCTCTTTTATACTCCAACCAATCTTACTCCGCAAAACCAAACACCGTAATCCCTGATAATAATCCCACAGTCTTTGAATAATTATTGTGCTATGTTTTTTGTTTTCGTTATTTTTTCTATTAAATCAAAATACATTTTTTATCAGCAAAAAATTATAAAATAATATTCAATCATGATATTATAAAAAATAATGGATATACCTAAATTTGTAAAATCTTAAATTTTGGTAACTTATATTTGGTAAAATTACTTTGACATATTATTGCATTTCAGTTACTTTCAAAATTAAGTAATAATTTTAAGATAATTTTTATGTTAGGTTTCAGTATTAAATCAACATATTTATGATAAAATTACTTTGTCAATATATTTGAATTATTGTAACAAATTCCGCAATTTGTGACTAATTTAAAATTGAAGTATTTTTTGTCAGGAAATTTAAAAATAGCGAAATAAGAGGAATGGTGTCCGTATCTTAAATAAAATCGAATTGTTATCATCCAATGGTTTATATAATTTAAAACATACAAAAAATAATTTTATTTATGAAAAATGTTCCTACACATTTATTTTAAATTGGTGAGTTGCAATCGCTTTTGTAGAATCGTAGTACTAAATGTTTTTGTGATTATTTTCAAAAATTTAGTGGTCTTTGCTTGTGAAAAAATATATAATCTTTTAATTTTAAACAAAATAAATGGTTGGCGAAATGTTAAAATTGAATTGTTTTAAATAAATTTTTATTTTCTTAGAAAACAATAATTTGATTATATTTATTAATTATCCCTCAATAAATGAATTTTGTAAAGAAAAAACTCGTATAAATCTATCCCGCGATAATATAACATTTTTTGTTAATTGCTTAATATTGAATTATTTTATTAAATTAATTTATATGGGATGAATTAATTGATAACAAAATCAAACAAATATTAATAATTCGTTTATGTATATTTAATTGTGTTGATGTACATATTATGCAAAAAATTATAATATAAATTTTCAATCATGATATTAAAAATAATAGGCCTAAATTTATAAAATCTTATATTTTTGGTAACTTATATTTGGTAAAATTACTATGGCACATTGCATTTTAGTTACTTGCAAAATTAAGTAATAATTATAAGATAAAAATTTATGAATCATATTTTGGAAGTTATTCCACATTAAATCAACATATTTATGATAAAATGACTTTGTCAATATATTTGAATATTGTAACCAATTTCGCAATTTCTGACTAATGTTAAATTGAAGTATTTTTTGTCAGGAAATTAAAAAAATACCGAAATAAGAGGAATATTGTTCGTATCTTAAATAAACTCGAATTGTTATCATCCAATGGTTTGTATAATTGAAAACATACAAAAACTAATTTTATTTATGAAAAATGTTCCTACACATTTATTTTAAATTGGTGAGTTGAAATCGCTTTTGCAGAATCGTAACAGTAAATGTTTTGTGATTATTTTCAAAAATTTAATGGTCTTTATTTGGTTGCAAAAAAATTTAATCTTTTAATTTTAAACAACATAAATGGTTGCGAAATGTTAAAATTGAATTGTTTTAAATAAATTTTTATTTTCTTCGGAAACAATAATTTGATTATGTTTATAAATTTTTCCTCAATAAATGAATTTTGTAGAGAATTTTGTATATTTAATTGTATTGATGTACATATTATGCAAAAAAATATAATATAAATGATATAAAAAATAATTAACCAAAATTTATAGTCTTATATTTTTGGTAACTTATATTTGGTAAAATTACTATGGCATATTGCATTTCAGTTACTTTCAAAATGAAGTAATAATTTTGAGATAAAAATTTATCAATCATATTTTGGAAGTAATTCCACATTAAATCAACATATTTATGATAAAATGACTTTGTCAATATATTTGAATTATTGTAACAAATTCCGCAATTTCTGACTAATTTTAAATTGAAGTATTTTTTGTAAGAAAATTTTAAAAATAACGAAATAAAATCGAATTATCATAAAACTGTTATACATAACCATACAAAAAATAATTTTATTTATCAAAAATGTTCCTATACATTTATTTTGAATCGGTGAGTTGCAATCGCTTTTACAGAATCGGGGAACTAAATGTTTTTGTGATTATTTGCCAAAATTTAATGGTTCATAATTTGTCGTTGATTTGATTGAGTATTGATTTATGTTGTTGATTAAACATGAAACTAGCCATTCAACATCGAATTAGCTAGTTCATGAACTAGCCATGAACTAGCTAGTTCGACATGAAACTAGCTAGTCTTTATTTGAATTTAGTAAAGTGAGATCAAATGAATCATACATAATAAACATGATGTAACATTAACATGATATCATGTATAATATCATGTATAATAAACATGATGTAACATTAACATGACATTAACATGATATAATAACAGCTATACTGAAATTCCCCTCCGGAGGCAACATCCCCTCCCTTCCCTGTGGTTGAATTACTGACTGAATGAATGAGTGAAGTAATAAAATGAATCACGAAGTGGGATTGAATGGATTTTTTCTTTCCAAAATGCAAACGCATTGCACCTCCTCCCTATGAATACTATGCCTCCCATGGGAGGGCTGCTCCATTAGCGTAAGAAAAGGGCTCGGTATATTTCAAATTAACGTTGATTCCAAATTACAAATGTTAGTGTAATATATATATAATTCAATTTTCAGGAAAAATCGTTTAGCCTTCGCATACAGCATCAAGTAAGTCAGTTCGAAATAGCCCTAAGAGATAAAAACAATTAAAAAGTCCCTACATTTATTACGAAATTTTATAACTTTATACGTCGATACCAAATCAATATCAATTGCACAAAATTTAAAACATAATATATATATATAAAAAAAATTTAAAAAAATGTAAAATATTGAGTATGAAAAGATTGCACATATTTGTTCATTATTTTCTAATAACTATACATATAATAGCAATACAATTAATTACATATATTATTATTTACTTGTTTTAATTTATATACAGGTATACAACGTATTAAAAATTCTTCATATTTAATATGAAGTTCGATAAAAATCACAGTGATCAATGATTAGTAACATTCTTTGGTAATTATTCTACATTTAATACATTTTGGTACATTATACATTAAAGTATTTACAATAATTAAAGCTTTACAAAAAATGATATGAAAATGAAATTCGAATTTCATATACGAGAGACGTGATCGAGACATTTTATTATTTATATGAGATTTAGTCATGTTTTTTTGACTAATTTAGTATGGAAAATACTAGTGTCCAGTAGTTTTTAAGAAATAATTAATGTTTTCGCGTTTAGTTCTTCACATAAAATAAATTAAATAAAATTATATCACTTTAGTTAAAATCACTTTAGTAAAGTCTATTTAGTTAAAATAAATTGAAAAGCATTAATGGGGTAACGGTGTGTAGTTCTAAAATGAGATTGTGATGGTAGGAACGACAAAACCTTTAAGTAAAATGCTTTTATAAATAATTGGAGAATTTATTTGACGAAACATGAACGTTTATTAATCTATTTGTACGTAGTAATTGAATACAAATATTATTTTATTTAATTATTTTGATGAGATGTTATTCATTTTGAATGTCCGAATAATTTTTGTTTATGTGCATGTAACCTTAACCAAATCATTATTAATACAGATAGTTGAGAGTATGCATGTGTTTAATTCAAACAGCCTTGGCTAAGAAAGACGATTTGTAGATGTTAGAGTTGTGCGATGTTAGAGTAATTATAATTTTGGTTGAGTGAGTTAGATAACACTCAATACAGGGCTGACAGCGTTAACAATTGCTAAGTCTTGTGTTTCATTCTATACAGTCTAGGAAAACTGGAGATTATAACTTCATTTCGTAGTAGGTAAATTAAAGTGGGTATTAACATGCATAGCATTTCTAGTTATTGTGCGAGAGGATCCCTTAGAGAATCGCTGCGTACCCCATTAAAAGGATTCTCTGGAGGCAATATGGTGAAATATATTTTGATATATCATTATATCGATATATAATGTTGATTGGCAGCATCATATAATGTTGCCAATGAGTGTTATTAAAAGTCGAGTAATATTGAATGCAATTGGGAGGCACAAGAAAAATTGTTGCGTAAATACTTCCTTGAAATGGAAAGATAGTTTTATGGACCCATAGCTGAAGATTAGAGAGGAATAGCCTTTGAACTAGTCATTAAAAATCTAGTACGTACAAAATCTAGTTCCCAAAAGTATAATCCGCCTAGAAAGTATCTGAGATTTATTTGTGAGGAACAAAATATAGCAAACACTTTTTTAGGTTAATAGTTATGTAATAATTTATTTTTCATTTTAATTTAAAAATATAAATAAAATGCACTTTTTGAAAACAAATTTTTTTATTTGTTGACATGTAGCGCCAGCACAGTGGCATCCTCAGAATATGGTTATAAAGTAAGTTTAAATACAGAACTAACTTGTAAAATATAACCGTATGGGGGTGTATAGGTATTTGTAGCTATTTATCTGTACAAGTTAATAATTATAGGAGAATCGTATAAATCTAGCTGTTCGTTTAATATATTTAAATGATTGTTGCTATGTTTCTTAATGTGACCCTGGTGTCCTATGTACCGAAAAAATAAAACCGCTCAGTGTAGGAAATGATACATAATCATTTAGTTACGTGTGTACAGATGACGAGCAACCCTAGAGAACTGAAACAACTTATTCGACGAATCGGCAACATTCCTGAAGAAGCTCAGAATACACCCCGAGAACAACTTCATAAGCGTGCTAGGTGTTCTGTATGTCCCTATAATAACAATAAAGATTCTATTAGATGTGACAAATGTAATAAACACATTTGCAAAACCCACTGTAAAACATCAAATTTGTGTACCACTTGCTTGTTATAAATAAATATTATACTATAATATGGTTGTTAGAATTTTTATCGTTTATTTTTTGGAAATGTGAATTTAGTTTGATTATTTAGAATCTTTTTGTTTAATTAATAACAATTTTTTCCAATTTTTGTTTTTTGCCTACCTAATATTTGTTTGAGACTGGATACGTGCAGTTATAATTTTCGGCTTACGTTTTTTTTTCAATTTGTCAAAAAGAGATATTTTTGTACATATTATTAATATAGTCAAATACGTAACAATTATCATAAATAACTATACTTTTTTTGATTCCATCACTTCAAAAATGACGTAGGTCAAAACTGACCGTGCCATACCGCTAACGTTGATAAAAATCACCAAACCAGTTAAGGATAAAAATAATCAAACTTAGATTGTATTTAAAGCGAAATTGGAGGTGATATTGAAGTATTTTAATTCTTGGTTGACTTATCAGAAATTTATATAATGCCATTGAATGTAGATATATATACATTTGTAAAAAGTAGACCTGTCATTGTTCCATATGGATATGTAATTATGATAGTTAATGTCATTCATAATTATAATATTAATTACGTAATTGGCTAATTTTATGATTACGTAATTTGTAATAATAATAGTAACGTGGAATGTGTGATAAAATGAAACTATATGATTAAGATCTCATATAAATAATTATCTCTTTGATTTTTCTTCAGTAAGCAATTTTATTAATGAAATTAATAAATTACTTTCTTGAAATGTGTGATTAGAGTGTTTTTGGAATAACATGATTATGTCCAAGGAAATGGCGTTCTAAGGTTCAAAGAATTATTTGTTGCTGGTTGTAGTAATGTCATAGAACGAATATCTGGCTGAAAATGTATTAACGAATGCGGTCCTGCTCTTTGTTCTATAGCAGTAGACGTTTGTTCTGACCTACTATCCGATGAAACAATATTATACTGCTGGTTGAGATCTGCGGATGTCATATCGCCCATAACGGAAGGCTGTTGCGTGCCTCCCGTTGCTAAACCCTAGGCCAGTTGGGCGGCTGCCACCACACTTGAAGCAGATCCGCCCGGTGGAAGGGTTGGGCCTGTTAATGAAGGTGGTCGCAATTCGGTGTGTTGCGTTTCTTTGTGCCGGCGTAGATCAACTTTGCGTTGGAACGCACGTCCGCATAAATCACAAGCGAATGGTTTGAAACCAGTATGTTTGCGTGAATGTGTAATTAGGTTAGATGATTGACTGAATGCTTTACCACATACGGTGCACTTGTGAGGTTTTTCACCTGGAACAATGAAAAACAAATTCTTTGTAAAACAAATAACATATAAAACTTTAACAGTATAGTTAAGTATAGTAGTAAATATTTATTTAAAACTATGATTGTTGTAAATCTGTGAGCCAAAGTGAGCTGCAAAGCGACTGCATAATATCTAAAAGAATATTTAATTCTAAATTTAAATTTATTTATATAAAAGTTTGAGGATTTCGAAAAAGAATCATTTAGAGAAAGTTTAGAAAAGATGTAGCTTTTGTTTTGTTGTTTTTACTCTTTCCTGCTACACCATACTAAAAAAGAAAATCAATCAATCAATCGGTGAAACTGCAACGAACAAAGTGACTCTGAAGAGCTGTGTAAACTTTAATCCCATCCGGACCGGTAAAGAAAATATTTAGCCAGAGGGTAATCTAAATTTCATCTCAGTTCATTCTATCGACAGTTTGAGGTCTATTAGAAGCATTGTTTGAGAATATATATTTATGGACGTTAGTAATTTTATTTTAGTCTATTAAAATTTCAGGTATGTTTTTTAATTTTTCTAGTACTATTACCTTGGTCGAGTTTTGATTATTATAAATAATAATTTACTCTTTTACTCAATAAAGATTTTTAGAATTTATTGTATTGAAATTAATAATTGATTAATTATAAACCCTTTGAACTAATTATTGCTATAATTACTTGCTTGGCCCGATGATTGCTAGTTCTTTTTTTTAATACCGTTTAATTATGAATTAAATTGCGGCAAATATTTGGACTACCTTAAATCTTTTTAGTGATCTATGTAAAAGCCTTTTAGGAATATCAAGAACTACAGAACATAGCTGACATGGGTCCTATTTTTCAGATAACCTTCAAGTATATATGTAACATATATCTGAAAAATCGTTCTCCTGTTCCAGATATCCTCGTGTAGTTTTAACAACTTCTTTCATCTACTATCAAAATACATATAAATATTTTCGTGGAGTTATCTGGGACTATTATCATTATAGTGCTTATCCTCCAGACAACTCCAGACAAAGCCAATACAAAATTATTAAAACCATTTTATTAAATTTTGCGTGGAGATATCTGGAGTACTGAAGCCGTGGCTCCTATCCTCTAGATATCGCCTCTTAGCATTAAGAATATGTTACATGAAATATAAATACAGTTCAATATAATTCTGTAAATAATAAAAATATAATAGTAACCAATGAATTGGAGTGTACAGATTTGTAGACTCTATAGATTTGTGTTGATACTATGGATATTCAGCACCAACCTACCCAAATTCGTGTCACTCATCTGCAGAGGAGAAAGAGAACAAGTCATGATTCACGACACAGGAATCATAGAGATAAAAGATGGATCCAAACACATACATCTATTATTAGTCCACACCAACAAGTCAACATTCCGGTCATCAACAGCTTTGAAATTTAGTTTAGCAACATTGTTCTTCATGAAGCCGACATCAGCAAGAATTCCAAGAAGTCATAGGTGAAGATCTGGAGCTGACAAAATCCATGGAAGGAAAACTGAACCAGAAATTCAAGAAGTCAATTTTACACCACGTCAAGACTGATGGACCAGCACTAGCCGGTTCATGAATCATCATAGGAGTCATGGCATGTCCAAGTCAGGACAGTGGAAAATGTTTAAGAAGCATTTTTTGAATTATTATATTTCACTTATTGTAATCTATTATTTTATTGATATATTTTAAGATGAAGGGCGTGTATTTGACAGAGATAAATTATTTACATAATTATTTAAAATCGATCCACTGATAAAGCAATCTATTCTCTTTAAACAACCAATTAGCGAAATAATTCATAACTCTAGCAGAGACACGCAACTAATGTTTTCATTGCAGGATGATTGCAACGAGTACATTTATAGCAAATTTCTTATATATATGTTTTACTATCAAAACAAAGATATTAAAATATCACATTACGTTGCATTACATTATTATTTAATTCTATTAAAGTAGTTCTAACTAAAACGTATCAGTGAAATACATTACCTACTTAGTCAGAAGGTCGAATGTTTGATAATGTTAATAGAAGCACAAATTATTAATTTGTTTATAATTGGATACGAATTAGTTTGATCTATAAGATTGAAATTTTATATAATAAATCAATACTTTAACTTAGAACCTATTGCTGGTGGTTTCATTTAATAACGTCCACGATTAATAGAGTTAAGTAATTCAAAAGTTAAATTTTTGCCATCATTGGGCCAAGCAAGTATATTATAGCATCACTGGTTCAATGTATTTGATGTCCACGATCGTTGAATGAGAAAATTTATTTTGGAGAATTGTTAACTTTAATTAGGTTTAATGTTCCTCTAAGAAATTTGAGGTTCCACAAACGGTTTTTTATTTCATTGAATTTGACTAACTATGGAAGACAAGCTCCAGGATTTCCGTTTATTGGAATAAATAAATAAATAAATAATCAAATTAATTAATTAATAAATAAGTAAATAACTAAAATAGAT
>WYDF02048879.1:0-12168 GCA_009867245.2 Adranes taylori | reverse complement strand
TTGTAAACTTTCAATTGACAAACATCCAAACTTCTTATAGAGCGAAAATCAAGTTAATACGAAGAAGGCTTGAACGAAAGTGGTTTATGCCGATTCTGTAGTGATCATATACGTCGAAAAATATCGGATGTCGGTACCAGGCTCAATTTGAGTTATTGGCTAAGTACAAGCGGGCGGTTTATAGCCAACTTAAATGCGTTTGCGGATATACTAAATTCTGCTTGCTTTCCCACGCTAGAAAGAAGCTTTTGTCACGTTTGAAGGACATCAATAAACCGTTTTATACGAATAGTTTCATTACTAGCAAAATGTACATTTGGAAATCGATAACGAAATATATTATAATTACGCGTTATTTATTTAACTCCTAATTGCTTTAAACTTATTCAACTAGTTAATTAATTATTTAAATAAAATTAATTATGTAATTATATAATTAATTAAAACTTATTAATTATCTTGTCCATCTGAGAAGCGCAGATTTAATGACAATTTGATTGTAAACTCTAATAACCCAGTTGGGACTGTCTGGGGAATCATAAGTCAAAATCCTAATAGAAAAAGTTACCCTATATCTGAATTAACAGATATAGGGTAACTTTTTCAGGTGTTTTCTCTCTAATATTTTGATCACTATCGAGCGTCGATTGTGTAGTAGGAATTGATAAGCTATCCATGTTTTTGTATGAAATAAAGTCGTCTGCAGTGAATGCATCAGGATTAAGGGGGAATATCTCAGTTGCTTGAAAGCCTTTAATGGCTTTTTCTGGAGTTGCTACGCGACTATACGCATTGTTAAAAAGTTCAGCAATTTCATTCGTCGGTATTCTTTCACCTGGGTGACTTTTTAAATATTTGTCGCATTCAGCAAAATATGCTGTTTTAAGTGGAAAATAAAAGAAAACGTCCACCGGCTCAATTCTGTGTGAGGTATGCGGCGGTAAGGTTAACAAAAGAATGAAAGTGTTCTTACAAAAATTGTAAATATTTAAAGTGCAGTGACTCGCGTGATTATCAATGATTAACAATGCTGGATCCTGTTCAGAGGTTTTAATGCATTTCTGGAAGTGTTTCAACCAATCAGAGAATAATTCCTCGTTAATCCAACCATTATCGGAGCAGAAATAAACAGCACTCGGAGAACCATTTTTCTACAGGCTAGGGGACATACTGTTTCGAGCAAAAATGAAAAACGGCGGTATGTAGATACTAGATGCGCTGAAAGAACATATTGCAGTTGTATTTTTCCCTCGTTCAGCGCTTGTTACAAAACCAACATGTTTTTGGCCTTTTTGCGCCAAAATCCACCCGGGTCTTTGAACAGTTGACAATCTAGTTTCGTCGGCGTTAAAGATTCTAGATGGATTCAATTTATATTTTTCCATGAGAGTCGCCAAATTCGTGAAAAATAGGTAGACTTCAGTTTCATTAAAAGCTCGAATACGGTTTAGGCTCGTTGCCTCTGGTCGCCTCAAATAATGTGTTCATTTCGTTGTCGAAACCCCATGAACTAGTCATAGTCTGCTTTCTTATCTGGTTCTCTAAATGGTACGCGTATATTATTCACTCTGGCATATTGAAGAGCACACTTCATCACTTCATTCGGTGTGATACCGTGAAAAGACTTTGCCAATTTTAATAGTTCATCGGCAATTTCTTTTTCCTCCTCCTTAGAGACAACTGCCTTTCTTCCAAGTTGCGCCTGCTCGTTATTTCCAGATTTCAAACGTTCTTGTAATGTATATCTTGGAATACCGATTTTTTTGCAGCTTTTCTAACCGACAAGCCAAAATTTTGAATTTCAGTCAGAGCGGCTTTCAGATTTTCGGGAGTCCATGATGCTTTATTAGTTTTCCGGTAGTAAGTTCGTGGCATCTGGAAAATGCAAGAAAATAGGGTCATTATCTGCACATACTGAAACAATATAATATTTGTTCGTAATAATGGGTACCCCAAATACACTACAGTAACTAAATGTTATTTTGTGAAACAAAGTTTAAAAGGAAAGTGAATTTAAGTCATTGGTATCGAAAGAGCAAAGAATGTATATTATTATAATGTTTTCATTTATATTTTATGAAATGCAAAATACTTACCTGGAAATTGGAGGAATTCTTATAACCAGAACACATAAATTATAAATTGTGGAAACTGCTACAAGACCGGGAGAGAGATAGAGAACTCACTAAATGTTTTTCAATGACGAAAATTTCGTTTTTTGTAGTTTTTTAGAGTGACTGATTCGTCAGAACCAAGCCTCAAAGCAGTTATTTTGAAGAAAACTATAACTATTCGGTAATGGTTCTTGATGAAAAAAGATGTCAAGAACATCAAGAAATAAAAATTCTAAATACTAAGCAAGCAAATCATACGAAATATACCTGCTTCCTTTGCTTCTGGGACAGTCGGGCTACAGATATCCATTGGACAAAATTTTACTGGCCACTTCGAGACGTCTTAACTTCGAGCGAAAATAAAGTCAATAATATGATCTTCGTTCCTCTTGAAAATGTTTCATTACCACCACTTCATATAAAATGGGGGCTTATGAAGCAGTTTGTGAAATCATTGCAAAAAGATGAGAATATTTCAAGTATCTGCATTCTAAGTTCCCAAAATTTTCTGAAGCTAAGTTGAAAGAGAGAGTTTTTACTGGTTCCGACATACGAAAACTGTTATCCGATCTTTCAAAAACAATGGAAGAAAAAGAAAAGGAAGAGTGGGACTCTTTCAAAGATTTAATGCACAAGTTTTTGGGTAATACTGAAGATCCTCATTATAAAATCATTATACAACGCATGCTGGCTATGTATGAAGCTCAAGGATGCTAGATGAGCTTAAAAGTTCATTTCTTCCACTCCCATGTCGATTACTTTCGACTACATGTCGACTACTTTCCCGAAAACTTGGATGCTTTCAGTATAGAACAATGTGCAAGATTTCACCAGGATGTCCGTGATATCGAGAGACGTTACCAACAAAGATGGGACGTCAATGTGCTAGCTGACGATTGTTCGATGCTCAAGCGGGAAACAGAAACAGAAAAGCGGAAACGCGTTCGGAGAAGTATCAAGAAGAAAAAGAAAAGGTTTCATAGGATAACAGAATGAATACGCAATGGTATGTACACTTCCTGAAGAAATAGTTTAGTTCACTTTATAAGAAATATTTAGTTCATTGCAATAAAAACTAGTTTGTTTAATTTTTATAAGAAATATTGTTTACTTCATTGTAATAAAATCGTGGTTTGTTTTATTGTAAGAAAATTGTTTATTTCATTGTAATAAAATGGTTTTTGTTTTTCATTAGTGTTATGCTTTTTTATGCAAACACTTTCTATTTTGCTATAAAGCTATACGTGATGGAGGGAAATGGAGGTAATGTTTGGATTCAACACACCAGAAAACATAATTAGTACCAAAAACAACTCATGCAGATAAAAAAATATTTTTTTGTAGACCTGTGTTATTACTCAGTAAATCGCCTATCATTGTAGGGATTCCATCGGTGCATCTATGTCACATAGTAAACTCTAATTTAGGTGGAATTTATTAATCACTGTATATACTGCTTCAATTATATGTTCTCCAGTGGTTATATCTTTTAATGGTTGAAGAGCCAATAATTCTTCTGTGATATTAAAATCTCTGTCTACCCCTCGAATAAATGGGGTATCTGATGCTAGTTGTGCGGTATCTGATTCATCTGTACTTTCATCCAAAGCAATCGGAAATGTCTCTACTTTATGACATCTTTCTTTCAAAGTTGATTTAATGTTATTCGCTATACAAAGAAATACTTTCGAAGTCTTTCTTCTTTTCAGAACATATTATACTTGCCAAATCAGGTAGGCATTCTCTCACAATTTCACCTTCTTCGCTTGACTTACAATTCTTAGTAATATTTTCGCTTCCAGTAAAGCTAGATTTAATAATATTATCGTGCTGAGTATTTAAATTTTAGAAATTTTGTTGCTGTTTATTCATGTTTTTCTTTATCTTTTCTATTTTATCTTTTCGTGTGACCCCAATAATATTTTTATTACCATGCTTCGAAGTGAAGTGAAATCCCCATGCTTCTATTTTATCTTTTCGCGTTACCCCAATAATATTTTTATTATCCCCATGCTTCGAAGTGAAGTGAAATCCCCATGCTTCTATTTTATCTTTTCGTGTTACCCCAATAATATTTTTATTATCCCCATGTTTCGAAGTGAAGTGTCTTTCAAAATTCTATTCTTTGTTCACAGCATCTGACTCTTGACTCAACAAACAAACGGGCAAACCATTACTCAGAATAAAGAAATATTCTTCCGTCCACTTGTCTTGAAATTGAGAAACACAGCATACACTTTTCGTTTTTTTATCTAGACATAATGGTGGATGAGTCAAGGCGCTGTTTAACACTAACTAGTCTAGTTTGATTCAAAAATAGAAACTAATTTCAAAAGTCATAAAACCTGCTATAAAAGTATAAAACAAAATTACTTGCGACTTTTGGTATAATCGGGATAGGTTTTGATTCAACACTCCGCGGACCCGAAGGATACATCTTTGATGGTAAATCAACAGGCTGGATAACTACAGAAGGTTTCCTAAAATAGTTAAATTTGTTTGTGGAACATCTAACTCCATGTGAAAACACTCCCTGCTTTACTTATATTGGATGGTCATGCAAGCCACAAGGACCTCAAGGACACTCCACACTTCACACAGGCTACAACTATTCGACAGAATTGTGATGAAGCCATTCAAAAACTTTTACCAGAAGGCGTGTTCACTGTGGATGCGCATCCACAGGACCGTATTAAAGGACTCCCTTTCTCTTGGTTTCTCAAGGAAAACAACACTTGGAGATTTTATTTAACACTAGAAAACATTTGTCTCAAGAGTAATGGATTAGTTACTCTTGATTTCTCAAAATATGGAAAATGCAGACTTAGTGGCGTCATAATCCCTCATAATTGGAATGATTGCGGCTTACGACATTTTTTCATAAATATATTTTAATTTGAAAAATGGACATGAACAGGAATACTTTTTATCCTCATTTTTTTCGGAATTTTTCTTTTCTCATTTTATTTAAATTTTTTTGCAGTTTTTGTTACTTTACACAATTTTTTCTATTTGCCTGTTTTTGTAAATTATTCTCTTTCGATGTTTTTTCTCATTTGCAAGTTGAAGAGATAGATATGTTGTAAGGTGAAGTAGTCAGCAGAACACTGGAACACACAAAATAACTTCCGGATTTACATGCCTGTTTGTGCTTGGTTTTGGCAAAATCGGGGTTGCAGTTGCTGCATTTGTGTTTGGTCCAGGTGAATTTTCAAAATCTTGCCCTCTATGTACCAGATTAGCAAGCTTCAGAATGTAGTCTTCAGCATTATTCCCACTTTCTGTTAAAGCGTAGCCATATTCTGCCTCAATGCAGTCAGCTTCGGAGAAGACTGATCTTTTAATTGGGCAAATACCCGTTGCACGAAAACCTTCAACTACGATTTTAATGGTCCCATAAATGTCTTATCTAAGGATTGTAACTTGTTATAATTTAACGCTTTTGTTTAATGGGGGGACAAGCAAATGGTAATATTCACCATAACTTTCAAATTTCTAGTGCGTGAATATTGCCCATCAAGACTGAGCAAGACTGGAGACTCAGCTGATGATTTAGTAAAATAATAAAATGAGTAAACCATTTGATAAAATGAGTAAACCATTTAGTGAATAGATAGTTTTAGTGAAGAGATACCAATTTATCCAGGGAGAGCTCCTTTCATGAGTAGGTATGACTAGTTGGTTCGTGGGAAAATCAATGCAAGTGAACTTGTTTCAGATGAGGTGAGTCCTCCAAATTGTCTTTTCCCTTTCAAAACTATAATTTTGGGCATTTTGCTTTATACAGTGGACAACGCAGTTTCATCTACATTGTATATCAGATTTAGAGGATACGTGTGTTTGTCTATTGTTTCGTCCATCAATAAAGATTTTAAATTTGGTCTTGTCAAATCTTAGAACACTGGCACAGAACACAAATCTTAGAATAGATGTGGCAGTAGGTGTTCTAACTTAAGATTATCATACCTGTGCATGAAGTGGTCCACCCAAGCACGGCTTGCTATTCCGTTCTTGAAACGGTTATCGATGATATTTCTTTCCGATTACTGGAATGCCATGCTTTTAATGTCATTTATATTAAGACAATAGAATTGTTTTTCCATCAACAAAATATATTTCACCAAATGTTCTTCAATGTCTTTAGAAAGGATATGTGACATATCAAGAACTTTTCTTACTGCAACTTCAGGTAATATTTTCTTCAGTGAAGTCAACCGATGAAGCGTCGACTTTCGCACGTTTAATTGACTTGTAGGCTCCAACAATTATATTTATTTCTCTATATAGGATTTTATGGCCTTTGCAATTTCCTATTCTTTGAAATTTGGCACAGGACCTTCCTTGGCATGTTTCTAGAACTTTCTAGAACACCCTACAACGACATAATAAAAAATTAAAATTAAGAGTTGTTAAGGTAAGGATCATAAAAATACTATCTTCAAATAATAGTGGTAGTATGGGCACTAAAAATTTTACATCAACTCTAATAAAATCAACACCCATAGTAATAATATTTTAATACATTAGGCACAAAATGAAAAGGAAGGGAATTCTATTGCATTCCTGATAATAAATGCAATAAAATAATAATATTAAATATGTGGAAAGAAAAATAATAAAACCCACCTTGGAAACCCTACCACAATTACACAAACATTAGTGGTAGGAGATTAAAACTGAAGCAATACTATCTTTATGAATGTCACAAGTTGTTTTGCATGGGGAACGCAAGATAGCAACACTTTTCCCATTTTACCACCACATCCCATACTACCATATTCTCTTCTAATCGTACATAGGACTGAGTATACATGTCTTCACTAACAATATTAATTTTTGAGTTTCGCCAAAAATGTTGCGACTGCATGTGTTCACATGTATCGGGTTGACAGTAATGTTCATTATAAATCATTCGACACGTTCCCATTCGTTTATATTAAGAGTTAGTAATATTTTGCGGATTTATTTGCCATCTCTAAAATCTGGCGCCCTGGACAACAGCCCAGTAATATGTTGCATACTCTTGAATCTGGCTCTGATAATCTTAAAATCCCTGATAATCTAATAATCTATTATTAAAACCTTGATTGTTTAATTCTAGACCAGGGTATTTTGCTTGAATATTTTACTTTAGTATTTTGCTTTTGAGGGGTTCTTGAACTTATGTACTCCGCGGACCCTCTTTTGAACAACATTTTTTTTGACTTTATTTTATTTTTTGGGTGATGACCTGTTTTTACGTCATCCATTCCCATTTTTCTAAAAAGTACCATCCTAATGATAGTGTTTCGGGTCGCACATAAAAGCTTGGCGGGCCGCAGGTTGAGCACCGGTGATCTAGACGATATATTACATGAAACGGTTAATGCTTATGCCTTTTCAAAACATTTTGAAATAATGACTTTTTTATAGAAATATTAACATTTTATTCGAAACTGTGTATGTTATTTTGAATTCTATTTCTTATTCACAAAATACAATAGATGACATAGTTATTTAATTAGCGCTGAGGAAAACAAAAATCATTTGTTGTGACACATGACTTTGTGCAAAACTAATTGCTACAATTTTCATTATATTGTTTTAAAACAATGACGGATATTTTATTACTCATGCAATTTTTTTTAAATTTGTTTCGGAGTTATAATGAATTACATATTAAATTTCCTATAGATATATTTCTAGCAGTATTAATCTAGAACAGAGATTTCGATACGTGAATAATGGTATCTTATCTTGATAAAATCTGGTGCAATAATTAAAACGCATTATTAATACTAATTAATAGTAATTAGCTTGCACGTAAAATATTTAAAAAAAAAAATTAATCTAACTTTATAGTAATGTGTGATTTGATGGCTGTAATAACATACAGGGGTAAGGTTCTGCATATTATATTGTAACGATTCACATTGTCCTCGTTCCAATTTAGTTTGAGGATAGAAAGTTTGTGCGTTTGATACCCCAAAATTATGTAAATAATTCAGTATGGCTAGATTGTGTGAAAGGTTATTATTATCTAAGCAAGTCGTGTGCTAGATAGACTAGTTGCGACCAGGCCAAATGTTAGTTAACACGTTGAGTTTTTTTAATATTTCTATTCATGAAAAGTATAATATAAAACCATCTTACTCAAATTAGAATCTCAGTATAGGAATCGAAGAGCAGCGTTTTCTTCCGTCGACTAAAATAAAGCGATGACGTAGATTATACAAATTATACGGAGTAGAGCGGACATCGCTAATTGATGATGATTAACAAGTAGCACAGCGTGCTGTTTCTGCTGTTTCAGTGCATGTATGAATAAATTGATCTAATTGGTACTAAATCGCGTATAATGAATACGCGTATGTGACGCGTATTCAAGGCCTCCACACTGATTGAGTGTAAATCCATGATGTTCGAAAGTAATTTTGAGAAGTAGAAGAAGGGTGGCTAGGTGAGAACACATTAAATCATAGTAACTGGCTGGAGATCCTTCATACCCATAAATGGGAAAAATTATGCGAAAAATTATACTGATAAATGGGAAAGCTATCGATCGTAATTTTGGTAGAAAAATTAGCTAGCCAATAAAGGTTTACGCTAAGACAATTATAGTGTTGTTTACTTAGAGAAACAATTAATTCCTTTGTGAACTTATAAAAATTTTGGCCAGTAGAAATATTACTAACACGTGACAAGCGCTTGTTTCGACGTTTCGCATCTCATCAGACGTGTGTCTTTGCTAATGGTACAAAGCAGTTTAGCAGTATTGTAGGAATGTACTTATTAGAGTCGACTGCCTTACTCAGTCTAATGTCACTGGTAGCGTGTATTTCACCATTGTATTGTTAATAAACGATTTCTTAGTTAATTTTGAAACATGTCAGAAACATCTCTAACTTAGGCTGTTGATGGCTTTATTGATCGGAGCTACCAATAAATAAATATAAATATTTACCATCAGTAAATACTGATGCTAAATACTGATGCGGATGGTAAATACAATACTGATGGTAAATACTTATATTTATTTATTGGTATAGACCAATAAAGCCATCAACATCTGAGTAAGACATGTTTCTGACATGTTTCAAACGTAACTAAGAAACCGTTTATTAACAGTACAATGGTGAAAAATACACGCTATTAGCGACATTAGACTTTGTAGGGCAGTCGACTTTAATAAGTACATTGCTACAATCTGTTAACTGCTTTGTACGAAACAAGCGCTTGTCACGTGTTAGTAATATTTCTACTTGGCAAAATTTTTATCAGTTCACAAGTGGGATTAATTGTTTATTTAAATGAACAACGCTATAATTGTCTTAGCGTAAATGTACTATTAGGAATACTAAATTTACAAAATTTCCAAATATTTTTAATTTAAATTTACTTATTGAAATATATTAAAATGAATTAATGAAGTAACTGGGCATAATTATGTGTGTGTGTGAGAGGTAAGACCTGAGTGTGAGGTAAGGCTCACCGTTTTCTCAGTCATTAGCCACAACAATAAGATATAGAAAATAGTAAATGCTCTTGCACTCTCTGAGTCAAGACGACTATTTAGGCTCATCCGACGGCAAGCACTCTGTCTGATCTCGCATTTCTTGTATAATTCGGGACCAATCAGCTGCGATTAACTTTTAGCATCAATTTGCTAAATCAATCATTTTTATCTTCATCTGTGTGCTTCGAACTTCTTAAAGACTTTTATGTGAAATTATCGCCGCGCATGTGAGTATTAATCAGTTTCATATCGGGCACTTCTTTCACAATCTTTCATATATTATGCTTTCCACAATTCGCGTTATATTCTTCTAGACATTTCGTTACCATTATTTTCTTTGTATTCATACAATCCTTCGCACAATTATTTCTAAGACCCATTTACTTTAAAATCCTTTGACCGCATCGTTAATAAATCTCAGATTCAACCTCGCAATCCGCCAATCAACGAGGCTGGAGGAAAAGACGTCGGTCATCAATTGATAATCATTCTTCAGACCAAGTTGAAGATTTTATGGTGGTGTCCATTGGCGTAGTTAGGGTGATGATTTTTTTTAAGGGAGCCAATGAGTTTTATAAGGTGGCGGACAGTGCCCCCCCCCTCCATTCATTTTATTTCTCTCTTTGAAATTACATATTTTATCTCCGCATGTAGTATTAATTAATTAATAAAATTCCAATTAGCCCCAATACACGTTTTGTTTATTTCGCATGTGTGTGTGAGCCCACTACCTTTTGTGGATAATATAAGAGTCTACAAGTAAACGTAAAACTTTAAACAGCTTTGTTGTTATAGTACTAATTTGAGGAATCAGGAACGCCATTTTGGTTAGTTTATTGACATGTAATATTTGAATTGGCGTAACATTTTATTTTATTATTTTTGTGTGGCGTTATTTATTTGAATGAACGAATATTTATTTTAATTGCGTGGATGCATTTCCTAAATCATTATCGTGAAGTTACATTTTGTGAAGTTCAGTCAACTGTTTTATTCAAACGGCCTTGCCTATGAAAGACAAATTGTCAGAGTTAAAGTAGCGTAGAGTTTAGTTAAATTTATGGTTGATCTAGTAGAATTAAATAAGAAAAGTACTAGCAACCCTATCAAGGGCGAAGTTTGGTGTTTTTATCCTGTGTTCGGAACTGGGGCACAAATCTGGACTTCATAAAAATTAGAATTTGATTCAGTAGTAGGTAAATTAAAGTGAGTATTCAAGAGTCCCACAATTTGTAATTATTGGACGAACGGTACCTGGAGCACAAGCACCACCCGAAGTTCAAATGTGGCATATATGGTTGCGGCACCAGTAGAATTCTCCTGTAGTATTCTCCCCAAATTTACACGTGACTATATTTCTCTAAAATGACACAGACGGATATAAAGGAGAGCGAAGGGGCTTTGCTCTTTAGAGGCTCCAACAAACCACAACTGTATATTTTATCGAATGAAAATTAAATTGAAATAAATTATAGTCAGAACAAAAATACTAATAAATATTTTTTAATTACCTCAAAATATAGTTAACATGGAGAGCACCGTACCTTACGGAGCACTAGTGTAGTGAAAAAAAAACATTTCCCCTAAAGACAAGGCAGAAACTGTTCTCGATACAGAGGATTATGTGCCGTAGCATAAGAAGAGCTATGAAAACAACCTGTTGGGGCAATTGAGATGCTGCTAGAATTAATGCACAGAAATTTCGAGGTCATCATAGAATCAGGTTTGTGGAGTGAAAACTTCCTAACTTTCCCGCATATGTTCTAATCTGGTTAATCTACGGTTTCTTGAAATAATGAAACAGAAATATACGGAAAAGGATTGAGGTGCAGAATATCCTGCCCTCTTAGCAAATTTCCACACTTTCTCAAACCGATATATGTGCAATTTTCTATTGCATACAGCAAATATAAGAATGAGATATAAAACACAACTTTTTACAGTAAGCGATAGTTAGAGGATACTTCAGGCAGTTAACAACACCAGAATTGTATCTACCGAAGGAATGCATTAATGCACTGTGCAGACTCTGACTACAACCAATTCAGTTTGGGTGATACGGCGCTATAACACAGAACATTGTACACAGCAAAGTAGCAGATGCACTAGTGAAGAAAACATCTAGCACACATTTTACTGGTCCAACGTCGCTCCTCAAAATACATGTTTGTTCTAGCAAAGCGATAAGTAATTGGGCCATCCAAATCACACAGCCCGTTTTTCGAAATCTCTGAGGGCACATAATTAATATGAAAGAAATTGGACTACACACTGCCGAATCAAATTTCAAAGCTGTGTCTGGAGAAAAGCGAGACAGCTCAACATATCTTATGTTAGTGTGAAGCATTGGTATCCAGAAGATGAGATCGATTTGGAACAACGAAAGTCTACTTTCTGTCGTGGTACAAAATCCATTCCACCAGGAAATATTAACACAGTTTACTTGCGCAAGGTAAACTGGTAGAGATATTAATAATAATAATAATAATAATAATAACCTTTATTGGCATAATTTACATAAAGTACACTACATGTGAAAGAAAAAGAAAAATTAAAAGA
>WYDF02048868.1:0-12169 GCA_009867245.2 Adranes taylori | reverse complement strand
AGCAGTCCTGTTCGCGCCGTTGGCAAATATGGTGACCAGATGGGGGGCAAAACAACGTTTGCCGGGTCCGCTAGTTTTATAATAAAAATTAGGTTTACAAGTTCAATAAAATTATTTCATTATTTTATTATTTTTATTATTTTTTTGCAACTTTTCGGTTAACCGATTAACCGCTTTTTCAAAATCGATTAACCGAAAAAGCGGGTTTTTTAATTTTCCGGTTTATTGCGAGGCCTAATCAGGAGTGGTAGTGTCAAAACCAACTATATATTTAAATTCTAATAATAATTTAAATTTTGGTTTATTATAAAATGCGAAACAAATATTTTAATGTATATCGTAGTACATTTTATTTTATTTTTGCGATTGTAAAAAAAAAATCTTGTGTGCAATTTGAACGTGCTTTAACACCCTCGAAATCCTTATTAGGCGAATAACTTTCATTTAGCTTAGGTGAAAACTTAAGTGAAAAAAAAATAGTTTAATACGTCTGGTTGCTTTATCAGTGTTTAAGAGATTCAAGTATAGAAAAACATATGTTTGGAGCATTTTGAAAGAATTTAAAAATTTTGTTGTTTCTAAGTTTATTTTAAAGAGAAATCAAACTCTGCACAACGTAACAACCAATTATTTCGTATAAGCCAACTTGGAGCTGTGCCAAAAATATATTTGAACGTAGGTAGCGGAAGACCGCTATATGTAAGTGCATATGCGCGCTTATTTCTGTACTTTTTTTTTTAATTTTCATATTTATACTAAGAATACGCTATTTTTTCTTCTCATTCAAAATATTAGTCACAATCAACCGTAAAGGTAACACTTATACATGAACTTTTGCATTCGAATAAATGTCAATAAGGTTTTTACAAAACACGATTTCAGTTGATGAGTCATTTGTACTGTTTACTAACTATATTACAAGAGTATTCTGTTTGAGTATCGTATTACTTAGCCTCTAAGGTACGGGTATCTCAATTTGGAAACCCCTACATACTCTAAACGAACACTTCGCGCTTCAATTGTTAACGCAAAGCCATGCTAGGCTCCAAGGTAAAAATATATTCGAGTCTTTGTCATCTTAGATTTTTCTCTACTGAATTTAATAAATGAAAACTAGTAAACAATTTAAAAGCCGTATTTTAAAAACGTACAGTCTGTCAACTATATGTTGAAACTGGAGGGGTGCTATTTTGGATTTTCAAAAGAAAATGACAGCTTGCACAACAAGATTAAAAATATACGGTTTGGGAATTTGATAGATGATTTGTTTGTTTACATTTTTTATTAAAAAAAAAATAATTGGTGATTCTGCGAGGTCCATCTATTGTACCTTTTTCTTGGATGGATAAAAACGTACAGATCAATACGTTGGACCTTTCGATAGGGTTTGAGTACGGCTATGGTAAAGACGGTGTCTTATTGTTTCGAAAAATATTTACATGACTTTATGGCTTTCGATGGCTTTAACTAACATTTTTTTTTCGACTATATCGAAAGTTGTGGAATGGAAGTTGAAAAGCTCATTTTAGGCCTTTTCGATTGCCAGTCGATTACTCTTCCAATTCAGCTAACGGCCACTTATTCGAAGACACAAAAAATTTTTAATATGTATTCGTTTTCCGTATCTATTAAGATAGGCAACTTATATAACAGGATTTGTTTTTGCCCTATTTGCCACCGTAGATCGATTCATTCGTCATCGGGTTCTTGCTGGCGGTCCTATGCTTAATTGAATATTTGATGTTTCGTGGTTAAACTTCCAAGCTACCATTATTTAATAGAGTAAATGATGAAATTAATAAGAAGTCCGGATTCCTGGACGGGGTAAACATTTTTTCGAGGCACAAGTAATAAGAAATATTAATTTTATAATTTACTCTATTAAATAATGCCAGTTAATTTTAGTATGATTTTTACGGGGTCGAAAAGGGTCGGAACGTTATTTCGGCTCCATTACACCCTTTTCGGCGCCATTGCACCACTTTTTACAACACTACAGAACTGAACAGTAAAGAACTAAAAAGGAAATAGATAAAATGAAACAAGTTAAAATCTTTCAGCGTGGAGTTAGTACCGTAGAGCGCACACATCTTATTTTCCGTCCAGACCAAATATACATTTTAATACAACGGGTTTTATAACTTATTTTAACCCTAAGGAATTAATTTTTACAGAACTCAGAACAGCATAATGATATAGTTTTTTTAAACAATGCGTTTTTAATGGGGCGATAAGTATTGATAGAGAAGAATGCATGGTAAGTATGAAACAATCGGAGAACGAATACAAAAGTTTGGGGATGTCTGAATAAGAAAGAAATTGATGTATTAGTAAGGGTATTTAAGTGTTGGAATGGGAGGGAGAGTATGCCAGAGGAATGGAACGAATGTGAAATAAACCCCATATATAAGAGAGGAGATAGAACGCACTACTAAATTCAATTAGGTCAATACTTGTATGGAATAATAATCGATTAACATAGAAATTCATACTTCTAACCAGGGCTGCAGAATCGGTCCCAAAATTTGCGATGGCGACTCCGACTCCAGTAACCAGAAAATTCCTTTCAACTCCGACTCTGCAGCCCTGGTATAATATAACTAAGGTTTTCATAAATTTGAAATAAGTATCATATAAATAAAGAAACATATTTATTAATATAAACTTTATAATACTACAATTGTAATAATTTTAACTTATACAAATAAATAATAATGAATAATAACATTAAAATAAAAACAACTTTCCACTTGATAAAATAACCACTGATATAGAAGACTGCATCAACAATAATACAACAACAACAGAAAACAACGATACACTAAGTACCAAAACAACTAACATAGCCACAAACTATATGAAACAAAACATAAATAAAAACGAGTGTAACCCATTCAACATAAAATTTAAAGAAACCAAAAAATTCCTAAAAGACAACGAGAATATAATAGCAATTAAATCCGACAAAGGAAACAATACTATGATAATGAACAAAGAAAAAATGGAAGAAATGCTAAACGATGAACATACATACAAAAAAATACAATCAGTCCCCGCAAAGAAATATATCAACTCCATAAACACATTAATCTCAAAACTAATAGATAATCAAAGCATCACCAAGGAAACGAGTGCATATCTAAAATCTCATAACAGTACACCACCAGCCATATATGGATTACCTAAGACACACAAAGACATAAATAATATAAAACTTAGTCTTGTTGTCTCATGCATAAACTCACCCCATGTAAAAATAGGAAAATACATAACAAACACTCAAAAAACCAGAATATACACTAGAATACAACATAAAAAAGCTTATAGAACTAACCAACGCAATAAAATTAAAATCTATACCGGAAGGATATAAACTAGTCTCCTTTGATGTAACTTCACTATTCACAAATGTTAGTAAAGAAATGATGACAAAAGCCCTACACTCAGAATGGGACTTAATAAAAGAATACACACCATTACAGAAAACAGAATTCTTCGAAATCATAGAAACAATATTTAATACCAGTTATCTAAAATATGAAGATCAATACTATCAACAGACCGCAATGACAACAATATATTGACAAGGAAATGGTAAACAAAAGCGATAGCATCAGGCAGACTTCTACACTTCCGCTCCGCCCATCCAATGAATAAAAAAGTATGCATCATAAAGTCACATACCCACAAAATTGCCCTAATAAGCGACGAAACATTCTGGAAGAAAAACACAAATAGGCACAAACCTCCTCCTACAAAACGGATACCCTTTAAATACAATCAATAAATTAGTTAACCTGCATATTATTAAACCATCCCAAGAAAAAATAACATTCCAAATAATAGATACAAATATCACAAACCAGAATAAACGTTATTTCAAAATCCCATATAATAAAACACGCACTAGAAAGTGAGAACACTAACATTAGCCTCTACAATGACAACAAAATAAGCGGAATCTTTTCAAAATTAAAAAGCAAAAACAGGAAAGAATAAAACTCAAACATAATATACCAAATTAACTGCCAAGACTGCTTAGAAATATACATTGGACAAACCAAACAATATCTCAACAAATCTCAAACCAGAAAAATGACTGTAAAGAACAACACAAAGAAAACTTTAAAATCGCACTCGCAACGCACCATTTTGAACAAAAACACACCTTCGACTTTGAAAAACATAGAAAAATAGAAAAAAATAGAAAAAATAAAAGTGCTCGACTAAGAAACTAACAATAAAAAACGCCTCATACTAGAATCTATCAACATAAAAAGAAACAAAAACAGCATTAACTACAGGACAGATTGCAACAATTTAAGTAAAATATACAGCACATTCATAAATGAAAATCTAATGACAACAAATAATAACCAAATACCATCAAATGACCAACGTTATCAGATAAACCAAATACAAAAAGAAATCACCTAGACAAACATTGACCATAATACCACCTGCCATAAAAAATTCAATATTAATAAATCAAAAAAAAGACATGTAATTCAAAAAATCATAATTCCTATATTTGTAGCCTGACTAAGTTAATAGATTTAACGAAAGCTTGCTATAAATTATACTTTTATTAACATCCAATTTCCGCATCAAAACAAAAAATCATTTATACATAAATTATTATTTATGTGAAAAGAGTCGGAGTTGACAAATTTTTTGATTGTTTTTTCGACTCCGACTCCAGTACATAAATAAAAAGATAAATAAAAATTGATTTGGATAAATGTAGAGCTCCAGTGTAATAATAACTGAAATTTTTATATGAAAACGCTTCAAAACGTTCCGGAATGCGTTCCGCCTCTTAAAAAAGTGCTGGAACGCCGTTCCCACTGTCCCATTGCATCTCCACTTAAGACCATTTACTATCGACAGCCTGAACATTGTTAGATTTAGAGTTTGGCTTTCTCATTTAGTTTCAAAAATTATAAATGAGTCAACTTATGACACGTCTACAAAATAGCAGAAAACTCGATGCCACCATTTCTTTGATTTACTATGGATTTCAGTATATCTATCTTATCGACAAACCCCATATTTGCATTATATTTTTTTACCAATTTAGGGAATGTAATTTCCTCAGCAAATCCATCTTTTTTTCGGCTAGCAGTTTCCACAAGTGTTGGATCGTGATGGTTACTGATAAACAGGACGGTTTTACGGTCCTTCCATTTGATAAAAGGGATACTATCTTTGCTGACTCGCCAATCCAACTGACCACTCTCCAGCTGATTAGCTAGTTTCATATCGTTTCGTAAGCCCTTTCTCCTCTTTCTAATAGTGCCACAACCATAGATAAAATTAGCTTGAAGGTATTTCTGTAACTCTACAGAGTTGAAAAAGTTATCAAGTAAACATTATGACCTTTGACAACCAAATCTTGCCTCAGATGCTTTAGTAATCTTGTTCCCAAATATTTCTCGGAAACATATCCGATTTTTCCTAGATATGCGAACCTTATCATAGGCTCCATATCTAGCGTGGATCTGAGTTTATATAACATCAAAATTTGATCTTGAGGCTTACATGGAACGGAATTGTCATTGAGATGGAGATTTGACAAAATCCATACGAAACGGTCTCGCGGCATTCAATCATTAACAAACGAATCTCTTATAATGACTAAAAATCTGGCATGCTGGATAGTTTTTTCATACCCATCAGTAAATTGATGCCAAGAAAAACCTGTACCTCTTCCGAATTTGTTGGTATAAAAGGACCACCTTCATTTATTTGAACTGCATAGAAGTTGGTATGAAATACTAAATAATCAGTCAATTCTTCGGAAAAAATGTGCAAAAATATATCGGTTGATATTTCTCAATCTTATGGAATGGCTGTTCCATATGAAGTCCTTTTTATTTTGTAAACAGTTACTATTATCTTTCGTCTAAATTGTATTTTCTCGAAATAAGCGGTTTTTCAATGCTGATAAACTTATTTCATTTTTCACCTTGTCCTAAAGCTTCTTCGTTTTCTTCTACTACGTGATCTATAAAAAGTAGTATTCCAATACATCACCCTCAAAGATAACAGGCATTGAATTTATATCAAAATCTTCAGTATTGTTTGGCACCTTTATATTTAATATTTCATTTACATTGCATTTCTCATCATCGAAGCAGTCCTCACTATCTGAATCATTGTAGCCCGGAATCTCATCTAGGAATATTAAAAATGCCTCGTACTTCATATTCTCAAAAATCACTAGGAGCCAAAGGATTAATTAGTTTAGTAGCTTCACATTCACTTAGCTTAGCATTCAATGCTATTAGTAATTTATCGGTCAAATTGCCTTTGTTTCTAACAAACGCAATTAGATGAAGATCGAGATGGATATGCAAAGATAACAAACGTAAAAAATACTTGAAAAAAGAAGTAATGCCAGCGTCTTATATTTGGCGACAAAAATATAAAATATGTTTTTCAACTGAACTGTACTAAATTCATTTGACACGTAAAACAAAAAATAAATAAAAACAATAGCTTGTTTCCTTAGTTGACTGTTGAATAACTTTCTGAATAATAATTGATACTGTAACTCACCTATATATAAATAACAAATCTACCTTTATTTGTGTATATGTACATTTCCATGTACAGATATACTGAGCCATTCGTTCAAGTGTGCTTACACACGCAAGGAAACAAACGTAATAAAAATCACAAAATTACTAATAGCATTAAGCCGTGGGAAAAAGCACTAGACTGAAAACAAACACAATGTGTTCATAAAAATTTATTTAGACGCGCTAGTTTAATTAACAAAATATTATAATAGAATTATTTACTTCTTGCGTTAGAAAATTAAGTAAGCGTACTTACTTTTGAATAAATTTTATTTTCACACCTAAGAACCAATTCAACTGTCTAGTAACTTAATAAAATTGTTTAATATTATTATATCCACATTTCGTACAAATATTCCGTAATACTACGAGAGAATTAACAATTGGTAAGCTAAAGCCCGCTTATAGCGTCGTAACAGTAATCTTATTAAAAAGGATGTTAAATGCATTTCTTCAGATCTGTTAAAAGAGGATGAATAATTTACACGCATTATTGATTGTATTTAGGATGTGTCATTCATAATGTGATGATACTTTGTCCACCCATTCATTACCAACGACTTTTTAATGAGTTCTAAAATAAGTAGATTAGCTAAACTAGGAATGATGAGCTAAATTTTGACATTATTCACTTAACAAAAGTTAAAATCTGCGTAAAACTAATACTACCCAAACTTGTAAAAATAAATAATATTAAAACTTACTTTTTTCTTATCCCTCATAGATCCTTTCCCTCGTACCATTATTTTACAGCCTGTTTCTTGTTCCAATTGTTTGGCAGTCATCCCTCGAGGACCCAATATCCTTCCAACAAAATTAAACTGCAATAAAAAAACACAATTAAAATATTTTAATCTGGAACGCCAAAAAGATATTAGACGTATTCCCTTCATCGGATTTTAATGTAAAAATCTTCAAATATTTCAAATGGATGATCTAAAGGAAATCTAGTTTCAATAGACACACGCATAAGGCTTTAATCAACACTTTTATGCTCCCGTATGTTAGAGAGAGAGAGAGAGAGAGAGAGAGAGATAATTGAAAAATAATGTGTGATAAATTTTTAATGAGTAAAAGTAACATGCAATAAACTTCTTCTCAAAGCAAAAAACAAAGTAACGTAACAAGCGACCAAGAATATAAAAAGCTAAAGTCAGTAGACCAAAGGAAAGAATTTTATTACAAGTTTTAAAGATCAGACTAGAAAGTTATTATAAAATACGCGTATTTTCTTTCGTTTATTTTTGTTTTGTTTTTAGAGTACTATGGCTAGTGTACAAATGTGAGTAGATATTATTTTATTATATTTTGGAACTGAAACATCTTAAGTTCTTTGAATTTATTCTACGTAAATAAATTTTATTTCAATGTAACTAATTTTTCATTTCAAAATAAGCTAACAAACAATTAACAATTAAAGTTAGATGTTGATAACTAGTTTTTATATTTACTTTCGTATTAACAATAAAGTGTACCGGTGGCGTATTAACCTTTATCAGAGTTTAATTAATCACTACCGCATTATATTTTATTATGTTGTCAGTCAACCAATTCTTTATTAAATACTCTTAACTATTATTACTAATTACATGTTGCTTGGTCGGTATTTCATTTATTTTCGACTGGGAGGAAACTATGTTGTATCTGAATTAACATTTATGTAATTCAAATAAACCTTAATCACTATTTGTTTTATTATTTACTAAAATGCACCAGCCCCTTTAATTCATTGTAAAGTCAATTGCTTGTTGAATAATAGAACCTTTTAAAATCTTGATGCGTTTTATATTGATTCATGGGTAATTAATTCATAGGACGTGTTTGCTTTATTAAAGACGAATCTTTGGCTTTAATCAGGCATGATGCCATAATTGGTTGTGTAGCAATTGAAAAGTGTTTTAGTGTAGAACATTTTTAAAGTAATTTTGACTACGCCCTTACTCTATAATTGCTCTATGATTTCGGTTGAGTTGAGTGTGTTTTGAGTGGAAGTAGAACTTCATTATCCTGTTAAAGCTAACTCAATTCCCTGTCACAAAGTTAAATGTGACATATATGTTGGAGGCGTCGGGTGTATTATCTATTATAATAAACTTAAAAGCCCTGAGAAAACCAACCTATCTGAAAGCATAGCATATATTAAATAAAAATTAAATTCAGATGCGGGCGCCAAGAAGAGAAGAAAAAGTCTTCGAAATTCCACAAATTAACATTGTTTTTGTTCTTCGTTAAAATAACCTTCGATTGTGATTTAAAAACAAAACCTGTTCAAAATATATGAATATTATTTTTATTTTGAAAATAAAAACTATTTGAAATTAGTGATATCAACTACGACAATTTACTACAGGTTTGGAGTCATGGAAAGCGCCAGCTCCTCGCTAATAAAGTATATTCAGATCATACCGGCTTGTGAGGCTAAAGCTGAAAAATTAGCAAGTCAGAAGACTTAACGGCTCGTTACGTTGTTACGTCACATCTGCCCAAAGAAGAACTTCGCGCATGAGGTATCTTTTTAAAGGTGGTGAAGTTGAAATTCTTTTATGATGCACGCTCATCGTTCAACTTTGTGGAAAAAATAGTACAGTCAACTCAGACGTGGAACGTCGCCCAATAATAATATTCGGCTATTCTGGGAAAGAAAAGAATTATAAGTAACGCAAGTGAATCTGGCTGGCGGCCTCCGGGGAGTCGACTTGGGTCGCCAATCAGAGTCGGTATAAACTATAAGTTAGTGACAATCATTGATCGCCAACGCAAAGAGCTGCATATTTGCACCTTCACATTTACACTGCGACTTTGACATCTACATCTCTCCAATCTCCCTGAAGTAATGCTAGCGCGGTTTCATGGAGGCTGGTAGCGCTATGAAGGTCAGTGAAACGGACACCTAAATGTCTCACGAGTGTAATGGGTCGGGGGTCCACCTTGCAAGATAAGCACTTGCTGTTAGGCAAGGGATGGGAAGAGCATTGGGGACTTCCATCTCATAGGTTCCTCACGCACTCGTGTTTAGGCATGCGAGAGAAGTCTGTGGTCGCACATTTACCTTTAAGATCCTCCCCCAATAACAATAATAATAATAATCGGAGCCGCTTAATAATAATATTAAGCGGAGCCAACAATCGCAGCATCCATCTTCTGTGCCTCGAATTTAACCTACCACAAAATGAAGGTGGTCGAGGTCTTCTGAGTATTGATTCAATACATGACCGTATGCTAATAGGACAGGGTTATCAGCAAGCTAGATTATCCTGTTATGAAATTTGTGCACGAGCACTAATTAGCACCTGTGGTGTCATTTTTGTATAAGGATGCAAGAAAGGCGTCCGAATTCCTTGAACTATCGTTCTCGAGGCATATGCGGGCCAATGGTAGTGAAGTAAGGAACGCCATGGACTTAGATATCGAGGCTGACAACAAGGTAGTCCGAAAATCAGAATTGGCAATATTCAAAGAACTCCATCGGGATAAATATATGCATGGCCAATTTTATAACATCATTGCCGAGTTGGAGCTGTCAGCACATTTAACATTCGGCTAATTAAGATCTGCTGACCTGCAATCTGAGACTGAGGGATTTATTTTTGCATGCCAAGATGGTGTCATAAACACACTTGTCTACCGTAAGAATTAGAGGTGGCAGATACGAACTGCCGGGCATGCAAGTCTCAACCAGAGACGCTACTTCATATTCTTACCGCATGCCCGGTGTATGCTAGAACAAAATACATCCAGCGCCTTAATGCCACCTTAAAAGTGCTATATTTCCATCTACATCATTCTTACGGTAGACAAAGACCCGGTTACACCCTACGTCGTTAAGGATATTGAGACCATAGTTGAAAATGACATCGTTAAAATCTTTTGGAACTACGGTTTTCCTACATTCCATCAAATAGCCGCAAACAAACTTGATATTGTGTTAATAGATTCAACTAAGCAGGAGATGTTCCTCATATAATTTCTAGCCCCGCTGATAAGAATTAGTGGCTGCAATTAATGGACAAGAGAAAGTGACCAAATATTAGGATTTGCTATGCGAATTAAGGATCCAATATATAGGCCATTCCATCAAATTGGTAGATTAAATTCTGGAGTCAGGAGTCATCATTGGAGTCATGGGAGGCGCCAGACCCTCACTAATATGCTATATTAAGACCATACCGACTTGTGAGGCGAAAGCTGAAGAATTAGCATGTCAGATGCAAAAGGCTGTAATCCTAGGCACTTTACTTCGGTCACACGACCCGTCAATGACGTAACGACTTACTCTATTGTTTAGGGTGTAGTTACGTGGCATCTGTCTAAAGAAGAATCTCGTGTATGACAGTCTTTTTAAAGGTGCTGAAGTTGAGATTCTTTGGAGATGCAAAAAATAACAATATAAAGTTATAAGAATTTTTGCGCAAAGTTCACGTAATATTAAAGATTGAAATTTCAATGGCTGAGGTATTTACTGCTAATTTCACGCCGGTAATATTATTACCAAATATTTCCTGAAAAGTTTAGTGGAAAGTAACGTCGCAAAAAACAGTGCAATTAAGGAAATATGTATTAACTTACGTCTGGATGTTCTTTAACTGGTACATATACTTTTTCCGTGAGCGTTGTTACAGTGCCTTCGGCGTCCGGTAATATGAGTGGTTCTTTTCTGACACCATTTATTTGAAATAAACTAGCACGAACTCGAGCAATTTCTGAAAACAAATAAAAATTTATTTAATATTAAATTTACGATCGATCGTAAACACAAACTTAAACAAAAACTATAACTAAAATAAACAATTTTATTCATGTTTTTCGAGGTGCAATCAGTTATGATTGTCAAACTTAGTTCAATGTTTGAACAATTTAACACAGCGTCTCTACTTAAAATTTAAAAATTCAAGAAAAAAATCATGAACGACTTCGCCATATATGTACTGCATATTACGCATATCCAAACAGTTAATCCTTACTACTGTAATTTAATAGCAAAATGTTCACCGAACACCATCCTCAAGAGTAACTACCAAATACCCCAAACAAAAATTATATTATAATTGTAGACTTTCATTAACGCAATATTGTATTATATATAATTCTCTATTGCTACATTGTAAATTATATTTTGTTGAATTACCTTTAAATTATCTAATCTAATTTAATAACAGTTAAATAAACCGTATATTGTTCTATTAAAAACTTATTTCTGATACTTGTCCTGATACTTATTTAACGTCGGCTTATTTTCACCCAATCATCAACTGTCGTACGCTAAACAAATAAAGACATACCATAAGGTACAGGAGCATATGATATAAATGTTTAATAAGATAATACTTATATATATATATATATATATATATATATATATGTAAATTTGAAATTAATATGATCTCTGATGAGAATTAATATGAATTTTATCTCTGAAAAAATTTTTAACTCATCCAGGAATCGAACCCGGCTCTCCCAATTTCCGGTCGGTTGTTTAGCCCACTACACTAACGAGCCATGAGTTTTCAAACAAATGATTTTATATGTGTTACAATCTCGCATGTTAACGTTTTATTTTATAAACAATTATTCGCAGCTGCCTGCAC
>WYDF02048857.1:0-12170 GCA_009867245.2 Adranes taylori | reverse complement strand
AACAAGATATGCAGGAACGGATCAGACAGGTTTTCAGAACCATCAATGTAAGGACTCTCAGAAACGTGCAAAGATCTATCGAAACTAGATTGCAACTTTGCATTAATGTTAGAGGGGGTGATTTTGAGCATGTATTAGAGCAAAATCAGTATTAGATTTTGAGCAAGTTAGTATAGTTAGTTTTGTTGAGATTTGTTTTTATTTTAATATAATCGTCACCGTTAATATCCTTCACAGTACATGAAAGTTGATGAAAAACTGAAGTGTATTCAAGGAAGGTGCTCGTTGAAGCAGTACATGCTTAATAAGCCCGCCAAAAACAGGATAAAATTTCGTCTTCTGAATGTCCCTATCTATTCCAGATGTTGGCGACACGAAAGGCAATTTGAACTTTACTGGCTGCTGCTCTAAACAGTCCTCGTGTAGACAGAGAAAAACAAATTTTAAGGTTTTTCACCCAGGAGATTCTGCGTCTTCCAGGTTCTCTTCTGCCTATAACCTTTCCCTGGAGTATCAACTGGAGCAGGCCATATCTATTTTGGTTCCTCATTATGTGTCACATAATGGGGATAAAACTACATGCTTTAATTGATGCACGTTCCCATTATGTTTTGAAGTTGGAAATATATGCAGGAAAGCAGCCAGATGGTGATGAAACCGCTAAGAGAGCATAAATTAACTTCCGTAGGTGCGCTCAGAAAAACTTAACGTTGCAATATAATGAATTAAATTAAATTTTATTTTTTTCCTGTTATGTCTGTCCTTAGTGCTCTAAACAAATCTTATTAAAAAACTTTTTTATTCTTTTTGTAATAGGTAGATTAGGAGTCATCTATCTAGATATAAAATCCACACTACTAATCTCAACGACAAAAATTTAACGTGACAATATTTTTTTAAATTTTATTGTAACAAATTTTTCTAAATAACTTTTTAATTATTTGACCATTTTGTTTTCACAATCAAGTTTAGACTGTTGTGAAAACAAAAACAAAACAAAATGAGGGCATAGCAAAAAAAAAATCGTACACCTGTGTACCAAATTTCACTAGAATCTGTTCTACACGGCTCAAGATATTTAATTTGAACCTACAGATAGACAGATACATACGCTCTCTCAGAGAGTGATATTTTTCAGTAAGCATTTGTTTTAGAATTCAAATCGAAATCGTTATATCAAAAAGTTTTATTGTTTCATTATTAATCAATATTTAAATGATACAATTAATAGATTACTTACTTCGAATATAACTTAAAGGTAACATAACGATGAGTTAGCTGTATTCCAGTATTCGTTGCCTTATGAGCTAACTCTTTTATTTCTTTTTCGTCCTCACTAGATGAGTATGTCTTCTTTTCCTTGTATAGTTCTTTGTCCAAGTTACTCAGTTGATCAACCATCAAGTACTGTAAAAGTCTTGAACGCATTTTGTAGCCCAAGTTTCCGACGTTTTCGTTTGCTTCTGTATCGGAGGTAACTATATAGAAAAGTGTATAAATAATTCGCATAATCGATATTGTCAAAATGGCAAAATTAATCACAGGAATTATGTAGACTGGGCAACAAATATTTTAGAACGTTACATTTTTTCTATGCGCAGTGATGAGAATTCTGGTTCAACGCTCGGAACGCGATTGACCGTTTTGTTCCGTAAAGATACCACGACAAAGTATCATTCTGTCCGTTAAAAACTCAATACTTCCATGCCTTACAGTGACAAGGAAAATAAAACTTAAAATAAAATATTTAATTGTTTTTATTAATTAGCAATGCGCTATATTATATTTTTTTTTGTGCATCGTTGTTTCTTTTAATTAAAATTAGTCTTTTAATATTAATCAAATAAATATTAATAAATCATAATTTTAGATCAAAATTCTTTTTATAGAAAGTAATGTTTCAAATACTAATGTTTTGTAATAAATAATATTAAACCGTAAGAACTCATATATTCCATATGTGTTTTTATTAAATATGTGTCAACAATATTTGTAACAATTTTATTTAAAAGTTTTCAACTTATATCTAAGAATATCAAGAATAATTTGTTTTGTATTTTTACTGAAATTAAAAATATTATTTTAAATATTAAATATATATTTTTTAATTTTATTTACAAAAAACTCAATTCATTACTAATAAATATTGTTGATATTAATGTTCGTGGATATTCATTTCTAATTTAATAAAATATTTTTCGTCTGATCCACTTATTTATTAAATATCCTTTAATGTTTTCGGTTAAAAAACCATCATCACAACAATAGACTACAATATAATTAGTTTAAGTCTAACAAAATTAAAAATTTAAATAACTTTAATGAAATAATATTGAAATAATCAAAATATTTTAAATTCAAATGTATTTGAAATTCAAACGTGTCCACAGCAGCACTATTATATTCACAGCAGCACTATAATATTCAAAAATTTCAAAAATAAAATAATATCATTTTATTTCACCTTATTTTATATTTTGCGTTTGTGAATTGCAGATTTTTTGTTTGATTTAGTATGAATTTTTATTAATAAAAAATTATTAACATTTTTAATTATATATATATGTATATATATATATATATATATATATAATCCGTATTATACATAAAAAATTTTGTTATTTATAAAAAATCGGAATGTTATCAAAAAATATCAATTAAGATTGCCCATTTTGTAATTTAAATTCAGATTTCTAAAAAAACTCAATATTGTAGAAGATCTAGAAATGAGAAATTTAATTAGAAAAATGGGCAATCGTAATTTAAATGATCACATATCTTCATCACACTCTTTATTTTTGACATTACGATTTTTTATAATTAACAAAAATTTAAATTTAAAATATAGATTATTTATATTTATAATTATAAACATTAATAATTTTCTATTAATAAAATTCAAACTAGATTATACAATAAATATCCAATTAACAAACACAAAATATAAAACAAAAATAATTAAATGATATTATTTTATATAAAATTTTTGAATCTTGAAATAATATAGTTTTTAGTTAGTATCAGAATGAAAGTCTTTCTACAAAAGTTTCGAATCATCATTTCTCTTCTTTTATAATAGTGCTTCTGTGGACATATTTAAATTTAATACTTCAAATATTTTGATTTTTTTTCAATGTAATTTCTTTACATTTATTTCTGCAAGAACATCGAGCGAAGCAGCAACCGGCGAAACCCTAGACTTAGAGAGAGATATAAACAATTTTGCTCAAAAGGAGAGCCAATAGCGTCAAAGGAGGTTTAACGTGATTTATGGTCTTTTGCACGTGTGTGCAATTAGACAATTTGCTTTTCAAGTTTTTTGCTTTTTCCATTGAAAGACTGAACTAGAAGCAAAAAAATTGTACATGTATATGAAGATAGACCTTTTCTTGGGTCCATAATGTTTTCTTTTCATGGTTTCCAGACGCCAGCGGGCTACTCTTAATTTTGTTATCCTCACCTGGTCGAGACATCTTAATAGCTTCCTGGCGTCTATGACGATTTTTAAAACTTAAAATGGATTTTCCTATTTTGCTTGAAAGAAGCGTTGCTGTCAATGTAAAAATTGCCACCACTAAATGCCATCTTGTGATATTATATATTTTTACCGGTAGATGCGATACAATATTGTTCCCTAAGATTCCTAATGAATAAAAGAACGTAACTCATTTGTAGAAACTTTTTACTTCCTAAAGATTTCAGCCTCATTGTATACTTGACAAAAACCAAAAAATTCTGGTTGAGTAAACGGTATATTTCTTTCCTTCTTTTATTCCGCAGCAGTGATAATTACAGTTGGCACAAATCCGCAAACAATAGTTAAACCCGTTGAGTTCTCCCAGAAATACACTCTCGTCAGTATTTTCCTCACACTGATTTTTTAAATCGTTTAGCACCTCATCAATATCAATACCTTCATCATTATCTGGTTTAATTGGTGTTAGTAACTGTTGTTGTTGAAATGGTGACGTGGTGGTAAAATCTGTTCCATCGTGTTTTGCTTTTCGCACTTTTGCTTTTTCTGCTAACAAGCGACGATGTTAACTAGCTCGATGAGGACTACAAACTAATTCCATTTAGCACTTTTGCAAGAGATTGATGCTTGGGTTGATATAAAGATTTCTAGTAAACATAAATGTTGTCAAATCGTAATCCATTAAGCGCACACACTAAAGTCAACGTCAATTAGACGAATTTTTGGTCTCGTTTTGATAACTTTCGATTGAGTACATCGTTATCGGTAATAATTCTCCATTAAGAGTCCAAATTATTCGTGCAGAGTTCGCACGCATGAACCTGTTTGACATTTTTAAGTAAAGCGCCACGAACAAGTAAATTATTTTATTTCATTATTTTAAGATTAAATATCAGTAGTAGTCAGTAATAGAATTTTATGCCGGCAAATCACAAAATTTAATTCTTCGGCTAAATCTTCCGAAACTCTTAGCATTTTCATCTAATCTTCTGAACTATTCGCGCCAGAACTATCGTCAGGGCCATCGCCAAACCAATCCGGGCCTCCGTGGACTCCGCCACGTTCGCCACTCCCGTCGATAGCTCCAGGAGGCGCCCTCTTCCTACAGACCCGTGATAAAGGCTGGTCGGACCCCGTCACTCGACAAGAATATCGCCGCTGGCTCTTCCGATGCATTTTTGGCGACATTTTCGGAAGCATTTGCTTAATCGTAATGGTACGATTTAGGGGTTTTGTCGATACGATTTCGGTTTACTAACTTTCATCGGTTGCGTATCGGTGTTAACTTAAATAAATAATTGATTCACTAGCTTAAGGTGTTGCTACCATTATGATCTTTTTAAATTTATTTAACTCTTTAAACATTTCAAGACAAATTTATAATAGCCGAAATACAGAAGATGTGGATGTAACAGGAAGTAAATTACGCAATGAATTCATGGCATTTAATTAAGCTCACAGAGAATATAAAATTCCCAAACCAATTCTATACCGTCATCTTCGAAGATCAAACAAAGTCTAAGTTAGAAAGGCCTAAGGATCTCACCCAAAATAAGCAAAAGGAGTTAGCCAAACATGTTCTCAATTTACCATCATACTTTTATGGGCTTGCTGGAAGTGAACTAAGAAAAGTGTCATTCCAATTGGCGGAAAAATATACATTACCACATCATTTTAAGAAAGAAAAAATTGCAGGAAAGAAATGGTACCATAAATTTATTAAAGATAACCTTTCATATTCTTTACGTGAACTAGAAGCGGACCTCAATACCAAGAACTAAAGTTTTCCGTTTTCCGGCACTCAAATATACAACGTTGTTGATACGGGCCTACCAACTATTTACATAAAACCCAAGAAGATTATTGCTCTGAACGATTGTCTGAAGAAAGGAACACCAACGGGAAGTGTATATGCATGTTGTCCGGATTGCAGCAGAACTTGTTTTTCAGTGGTTAGAACATCTTTTCAAGTACACAAAGTTAGAGAAGACTAACAAGAAGCAATTACTGGTACTTTTGGATGGTCATGCCACTCTCACGAAAAATATTGAAGTTCAACACCTTGCATCCGAGTGTGACATAATATTGCTATCCACCATCTTCCATTCTTGGACAATTCTCTTCTCGCCTCACATGAAACTAATTACAACAAACATTATCTGTGTGGCTAAGAAAAATCCTGGCCGAACAATTATACAGGCTCCGTTTCGGAAGTACTGGTCATTTCATACCCGTAATCTGTGCGTATGGATATCGCTTACAACGGTTTAAAAGCAACCTATTCATGGCCATGCAATAGACATTTCTTATGATGATTATGTTGGTGGTTCAAAATTCGCTATGTCTAGAACCAATTGAAACAGTGTGTCTGAAAAATTAAACTTCTACTCCAGAGAATTTTGTGGTAGAGGCACGCACCAAAGTGAAACTGCTATGGTGTTCACTTTGGTGCGGAACGGAACGTTCTGAACATAACGGAACGTTCTGAAAGGTAGTGAAACGTTCAAAATTATGTCTTACTTCCCTTATTCTTCCCAGGTTCTTGCGGAATGAATTATTTTATCTCGTAATCCACACATGACATGCGTTAATTAACAATTATAGAGTGTAACCTTATCTGCTGAGATAATGTCCTTTTCATATAAAAATACATTGGAAAACATAAATGAACAGTTAAAAGAAAGGAAGATAACAAAAAAGATTTGTTTCTAGGTTTTTTCATTACCAATGTTGCCAATATTGCCCAATGAGAGTTATATAGATTTTGCACTTTTCTAAAATTTTTATTTTAATTAAAACAGATGAAACTTCTCTTTAATTAAAACGTAATGTTTTAATTTACCCCTTTACCATGTTTTCTCTATAAATTTCTTGATTCATATTAGTTAAATTATTTTTACGATATATAAATTTTCATGTGTGTGCGAAATACCATACAATTTGACAACGATGATTGTACTACAACTGAATCTGTGTTAAAATATCTAAGAAAACTGTACAAGAAATCTGTAACCTCGTAACGTCGCCCAGCGCCATCTCTGGCCACGAGTCACTACTATAGTTCCCAGAAACTTAGACTTTAGTGAAACCACGCTGGTTTTAAAATATAAGGCCTGAATGGTTGTACCTAATGAACAAAAATGTAATATTCAAACGATAAATTTGTATTTCGACCAATAAAAAGAGTTCCTGTTTATTTCTTATATTCTACAATTTAATACTGAATATATTTTGTTCTTAACCTCTTAATGTCCATATTTTAAGAGTAGGGGAATTTTTCTTCTTGTAAGAACAGGAATAAGAGATGATAGGAAAATAAAATTTCGCCTTATCATGTTTATTTTATAATTATACAAAAACAAATTGCAGTGTTCCTATTATGGAACAAAAATCCTCAAAATTATTAATGTCAACAAAGCAATTTCAACAAAGAAAATCAACAAAGCAATTTCTTTTCTTTATAGGTTATATTTTATGCAATGGAAGTAAGTTTTTAATTCACAGCCTGGTTTTTTTGCACTTTGCCGCTCTTCTTCTTCACATGGAAAGTTGGCTACCTTCCATGTTAAATTTCGGACTGGGCTTTGTTTGGTTTCTTTTATTTCCTCTTCGAAGTCTTTTTCCATGCCGCCACTTGGTCTTCCTCTCTTTCTTATACTTCTCATGGTTCTTCTCTAACAAGCATAGGCCTTTTGCTACTTCAGCATGAAAATCAAGAGAATCTAATATATCCTTTTTCTGTAGTCCTGCTTGTAGCATGTCATAATGTCAATAAAATGGAAGAAATCTTGAAATACCATTTTCGACTTCTCAATTCTATAATATGATATAAAACTATCTAACAAATCGACTTCACCTAAAAAATGGAAGTAGTTATATGGCTCGATGCTTGATCATGTGTGGACGCTGAAAATTGATTTTGCCCTTTTTCTATCAGAACGTTGAACGATATCTTTTGACTCTGATTTACAGAAGATGCTCGCTAAATAGAGCCTTTTGTTGTCAAACTATTTTAGAGCAAACTCCACATACGTGCCACTCTCGTGCCTCTCTCAAATTCCTTCATTATAAAGATTGACCAGAAGCTGCTTCAAAGACGAAGTAAACCAATTGTCAAAAAAAAAACCAAATGATTTTGATGATACGGAATGATAGCTGTTAGACGGAGAACTATTTCCACTGGCACTTAAATCTTCTTTACTTTAAATTTTTCGCCTCTTGGCTCTTAAATTATTGATGAAATAACAGTTGTTCCTGATCTAGAACATGGGATTTTTTTTGTTAATATACCAGGAATGAAAAATTATTTATCAAATTTAGCTTGAAACTGTTATTATATAATCTACTAACCTACCTGTATTTTTTCTTCTCCAATATTCAATCAAAAACCGAAAAAAATTAAGTGTCAAAATAGCACTGCACGTTTCGATATGTAGGATGATTTGTCTTTCTACTTCCACAAATTATATAGAAAAGTTGAAAACTTGAAAATATTTGTATTTATTTTACGGATTGAGATTCAATGGTCCAATTGAGCAACATGGGATCTTAAGAGGTTAATGGGGTATGACTTAAGCAAGCTTACTAACTACGTTTGTGTGTTTATTGAATTGGTTCCTAAATTTAAAGAATACTTTCAAAATTATTTACCTTCTTTGAGACATAGAGTCAAACATGTTATCATAAATAGTTGAAAAGACTTCATTTTTATGTATATTTTAGAACTTGTATGGTTGAAACCTGAACAATCTATAAAAATATTTTACATTAGTATCAATTCCTTTATGGCTCTAGGTGTCTCATATCTTTTTGACTACAAATTAAGTAATAAAAATATGACAAGGACTCGTTAAATTCATCTAATAATAAATTAGAAAATCCTATTTGTGTACGGTTGGGCTTATTTTACAACTCGTTAAGCTTTTTATTTCAATAGATAGCTTTTTACTTCAAGGTTACTTAATAGAAATTGAGAATGGTTTGAATAGAATTACTTATGCTAGCATCGAGAGCAAAGTTCAAATGGCCGCTTTGACAACGGAAATTGACAGTGTATTATATGCGCATTCCTCATGGTAGTTCAAGTCTTTTACCCTACTCTTCCATTTGAGTGTTCGTAGCGTATAAAGGCATTTGGGCGACATGTTTTCTAATATACTTCAAAATGTGCTCAGCATGAATCGGTGTTTCTTCATCTTCAAGTCTGGAAATTATTTAAATGTGACTTATTTATTTTTTGTAACATTCACTGCTTTCTTATGTACTTCCGAATTAATCATCTTCTCGATTATCTTTCAGTAACGTTCTTGTGAAAACACATTCAACTCAACTGGACATGTTGAGCAGAGTTTATTGCTTTATTTAGGGCGTAATCAAACTAATAAAAGGTTATATGGAGATCGACTATTAATTTTGTGATCTGAGGTAACAGCAATAACAATCATTAAAAAATCGAATGCTTTATAAAAGGTACCACTATCAAATTTTAAATTTTATAAATATATAAGTGTCCTGTGAGACGACAAAGGTATTTGTTACTTTAACATTTCATGGGCCACATGTAAATTTTAATTTCAATGTTTGTTTAATTGTGGTATTACTCCATCTGGACCTTCTCTTTAGTGCTTGAATTTGATCGTCATTAAAACCTTGCTTAATTTTATTTTATTTTGCGGTATATATTTGTTTTTTAATTAAATAAAAGATTTTTCATTTCTCTTTGCGTGCGAAGAAGTTAGTTATGCCGACGTAAATGTTTTTATATTTGCTATTGCTGTATTTTATAGTCCTCCTAGACAAAACTACCTCCTAGGCATCCCAAGTAAATGACTTCTTGACTACATTAGAGACATCCTTAACTTATGTTTTGTGACAGACTCCCACTCGCGACGCTACTAATGAGGAGCCTTAGCGATTGTCACGGTTGGCACAAACAAATATCTTAATTATTACAGAATGTTAACATCCTCGGAAATGTAAATACTCGAGCGCCAGGTCAATTTAACGTGAGACCGCACACTGAAACCTTATCTTACTATTCCTCCGGTCCTCAGTGGATTACTGAGGACACATGCTGCTTCTAGTCTTGCGAGATGCGGGCAGCTGAAATAAACTTACTAGTAATTACTAAACAGCATTAATGATTAAACAAAACAGTCTATTGGACTTTAGAAATAAAATATTTATGCACAAGTAAATATCAATGTACGAATATCAAAGAAAATTAATGGGGCTTGAGTAAACAATAGCGAAATTATAATAGATGAAACAATACAGCTAAGCGTTACATATGAATAAAGCGGTGCATGTAAAGCAATAGGAAAGTACTGTGATAAAATAATAAAACAATAGCAATGCGGAAAGCATGTAAAGAAACACGTAATGGTACAACAGGAGGGCGCGGGTAAATCTGAATGTACGATATGCTTAATGGGCAAGGCAGAAATCTTAAGGAATCACTGTTAGTTATAATAACATCACGTGAACTTGTTGCCAATCCAACATTCATAACACCTTCTTCTCCCACTCTCACATTTCAATCACCCATTAACACTATGAACAAGCATTTATTCTTTTCCACATTTATACTCTTTCCTATTATTCCTTCTATATGTAACCCAGCAACCTGCTCGCTTCCTAAACCTACTCTTATTCCCAGTATCATTCCTGCACTCGCTCTTCCCTTATTATATTCCCTTTTAGCCATTTATAAGTTCAAATATAATTTTGTGTTAAACAAACTACCCTTCACTTGTTCCCATTAATAGCTCTCTCCCATGTTTCTACTAATCCGATAATATCATATCCTCTAATATATTTCATAATTTCATCATCATTTATTTTCCTATATAAACCTGTTATATTCCAACGTTTGTTTTTGTCCTTCTCTTTTACACTCCCATCCTTAACCCTTCTTCTCTTTTCTTTCATTTCATTTATACATTTCTCTATATCCCTTTCATCCTTACTTCGTTCTCCACTTATTACCTTTCTCACCTTCTCCTCCCTTCTGGTTTCCTTTCTATTCCCTTCCTTTAAATTATTTACCTTCTTGTCATTATCTTCCACATTATTATTTTAACACATTCTACTTCCACACTCTACTTCGACACTATTCTTATCTATAATTATTTTCTCTTCTTCCTCTATTCTGCCACTTCTATTCGTTCTCAGTTTTCCATTGTTCCTTCATTGTTGCTTTCCCTCATCACGTCATCTTCACCCTTCCTCTCCTCTGCCCTGAACAATGCTCATTCTTTATTACTCCATACCCATAATGTATTTCCTACCGATGCTTTCATGTAACTAATTCTCACCCGCTCGTTTTAAATGTTTTTCAACTGGTGGTATACATCTTGAATTTGTCATGGGTTTGTCAAAAGATGGATTTATAGCTGCACTACGCTGTTTTGTTTCACGTAGCGGTAGTCCTGGTATTATATTGGTACCAATTTTATTGGTGCGAACAATGAATTGAATAAATTAAGAAAATATATTAAAGAAAATCAGAATGTTGTTTCACAAATGTTTTCTGATGAGGGTATTGGTTGGAAGTTTATACCACCACATGTACCTCATATCGGTGGCTTTTGGGAATCAAGTATAAAATATAATCTCAAGAGAATAATGGAGAACGCATTATTAAATTACGAGAGCGTATCCACATTATTAGTGCAAATTGAATGTGTGATAAATCTGAGACCCCTTACTCAATTGTCGTCAGATCCGAACGATCTTCAGTTGTTGACTCCGTCTCATTTTTTATTTGGAAAAAAGCTACGTCTATCGTAAATATTGAGCTTTCTTCAATACCACAAAACAGATTGGACAATTATCAAAGAATATAACGATTACGACAATATAATTGGACACGATGGGGACACGATGGCAAAATATATATCTGAATTAGAAGGTCGGCCTAAATTGAAAACAGATTGTATTCAACGTTTGAAGATTGGTAACCTGGTACTTATTAAGGAAGATAAAGTTTCTCCTCTTTCAAGAGACAAATGATTAAAACTGCTCTACTGCCGATATTTGAATCTTTTCTTGTTATGATTTATTTTCAAAAGCTATTCAAGGCTTAAAGAGATGAAAATGTAATAATAGCCAGAAAGTATTTTACGCTGGTTAATATCATATTTCATCTGGAATCAACCATTTAATTATATCAACCGTTTTATTTCCTTATTAAAAAGGAAGGAATCTGTGACTAGTTATAAGTTGACACTCAAAACTAAAAGGTTCACCTTTTCTTATATGCGAAATATAATGAAACGAATGACTTCCAGTATATAAAAGATGGGGTGGCGATCACGTCCACGAATTTTTATAGGTATTAGAAGGATATACGATTCATGTTTTAAGAATTTTTTCTATTTCACCTTAGTACCTCTCTTGTATTCAAATCACTTCAAACCCTTAATACATAATTTAAAGAGCGGGTCATAAGGAACAATCTACCTCAAAAATAACATTTTTGGAAAAATTTTTCTTGCTGAAAAATTTAAAAGAAAGGTGTATTTTTCATTGCCTGTATGTTCATGCGGATGTATGTTGAAGAATTGCTCCTAATCTATTGGACCGATTTGGCTTAAATTTGATGGATAGCACACTATTGTTCAGAAAGGTAATTTTTTCAATAAATCCAATTTGGTGGAAATGCGTCATTTTTTTCACAAAAAAATCAGTTTTC
>WYDF02048846.1:0-12170 GCA_009867245.2 Adranes taylori | reverse complement strand
GGGGCGGGGGGGGAGGGGGGGGGGGGGGCGGGGAGTGTGGACGGAGGGGGGCGGGCGGGGGTGGGGGGGGCGGGCCACTCGGGGGTGGAGCAATCTATTTTTGGGAGTATTACTCCCGGATATTTCGTAATACAACACTCAATGCAACACTCAATGACTATCTAGAGATTCTGGGCTAAGGTCCTTATGCTCCCGGATATTCAATAAGACACCTGTTGATAGAATTCAGATATCACATATCACAAAAATGTAATTGTGAAGGTTAAATGTAATTCTATGTACTTCGTCCTGTATTCCCTTGAATAAAGAAAACCACTTATAGTATGAGAGGATCAAGTAATTAGGAATAAGATGAAATCTGTATTTTTTATATTTCTAATTAAATATATTAACTTTAGATAAAAATGAAAACAATATTAGCTATGTGTATTTAAGCAGGTGAACGATTATTGTTACTAAAACAAAACATCATAACAGTAGTACAATGCTACGAAACGTGCATTGTCAATGTCAAGTATGTTAGATACGTTTCCCATACGTAAGCTATCATATACAGTTCATTTGTATGGATTATAATTTTAACGCAATTGATGTTGCATTAAAATTGCACACAATTCATGTATTTATTATTTTGCAAAAATGACGTATCTTTATTATTTTAAATGTAATATAAAAAGACTGATTAATTTTTATAAATTGAGATTATCTTGTTAGCATTAGACCAGTGTGTTTTACTCAAACCACATCGATCTGATGATACTCCATAGTAATTAGATAAGTTCTACTTCTCTTTACGAGCCAATAAAAGAGAAACATACATTTTACCCTTTTGTTCAGTATTAATGCGCCTTTTTGTTATATAAAATAACATGCCAAATCATTCACATGAACTTTACAATCACTAATTGCAACAAATTTCCGGTGAAAGATGTAATGCGGTAATGATTCAGTATAACTGTGTGGTCCGTAAGAGGGTGGTATACTGTCACGTTTCTTTTGAACTGTGATAGTGCTCAAGTAACCAACAACAAGTCCTCCTGACTAATTTCTCATCCTTGCCACAAATATTATGCAAGAAGATGAAATTTTTAACCGGAATACCAATAGTCGGCGCGAAATGTTTTAGACAGTGGGGTAGATCGTGGATGGATATTATTCGCTCTAGAATTGCCCATACAGTAAACAAAATAAGAAGAGATTTTGACTGATATTAAAAGTGCAAAGTATTTTAGTATCATCTTTGACAGCACGCCCAATATTTCGCACATAGATCAAATGACTGAAATTATTCGTTACATAAAGAAGTCATTTCTAGGGGTTGTCAGGTAACTGGAAAAAAAGTCGTTGACATAACGGAAGATATTTCGCGGATTATTGAATGGGATTGTCTGGATATAATAATATGCCGAGGACAAGGATACGAGAATTCTTCTACAATGCGTGGAGTTTAATCAGGAGTTCAAGTAAGGATTTGCAATCCTAAACCATTATTTGTACCCTGTATAAACCACTCTCTCAATCTCTTTGAGGTACACTATTTTGCAAGTTCCAATTTGAGTGACATTCTTATGGGAGCTTAGAAAGTTTGTACTGTTTTCCTCTGATTCTATGCATCGATGGAAAATCTTTCTGATCAAAGTTGAATTTACAGTTAAGCGATTTTCAGAACAAGATGTCTGTGTTTAACTGCTTTAGGAAGATGCGTGTTTATAGAATAATGTCTTAGAAGAAATCAATTACGTTTAAAAGTATTTGCAAATTCTTGGAATGAGCTTCTGAAAGTTTGTTATCAAGGTCAGAAGTCTAAAAGTACTTTTAAAAGACAAAAGAAATAACATTATTAAAGAAACGCAACAATTTGCAAAAAACACATATGAAGAAATAAATATTTCTTTAGTGAAGAAAGAAACTGTCAGGAGGAAAAAAATTATGCCTGGAGAGAACTGACGAGCCGCTGAATTTGAACCAAAGACAATGTTAGAGTGTACTGATAGGTTTCAACAAAAAAGCGATACAGGTTGCGAAGGCGTGGAATGAATATCAGATCGGTTTGTAGTCTTAGAGCCTAGCAATCTATCAAAACCACGGAAACTAAACTTCCCAAGCTTGTACAATATTAGGTTGAAAATTATTATGAGCTTTCAGCAGAAATTCCACACCTAAAAGGATTTCTAAAAACCGCCAAAGTCTCTTGGTTGGACTTCCATCAAATTCTTAGTTTTGTGGTTGAATATGAACTTTTTGACTCTGCTCCTAATCTCACTTTAGCATTAAGATTTTTCTTAATTTTCTTGTGTTAAGCAATTGAATAAAAAAATGTCAATAAATTTCATTTTAATTTTGGTGAATTGCTACGCCACTGCAACAAATTCAAGGTATAACAAATATGACATTTAGATATGACAGTATGCAAGTATTCAAATAAGATATATTGAGACTTTCAAATGTAAGTTGCAAAATCATTAATTCTTTCAAAGCACATAAAAAACTAGGTCGATATTCTGCAGAAAGTGATTGCGAAAAAAGTAATCAAAGTTCTAATAGCCCTAGGTCCAAAATCAGACATTCACTATCGCAATAAGTACCTCGAGATAAATTGGACATTTCCCAATTTTTGGTCATAAGGACCGCTGCAGACTTTGTATATACAACTGTATGGTTAAACAATAATATACTGTATTTGTATGGTCAAACTATAATATACTTTAAGACCCCCCCCCCCCCCGCCTCCTCACACACGCACACAGTTAAAACTTAACTATGGTACTGCTATTATATAATAAAACTTCAACCTAATAGTACATAATGCGAAAGGATTGATTATTATCAAATACGATGTATTGCGTAAATAGATTGATTGAGTCAAGCGTTATTTTGTTGTAATCCATGATGAGATTAATTCGAAGTATTTTTCCTTCGTTACTAGCACATATGGTACAATGCTTAGATTGTGACTATAGCTTCAACCCTTTCGGGCCATCTTCAGACATACAGATTAGGGGTTCTAGGATTCATATGGGTTCAATTATTGGGTGTTTTAGGTGACCATATTGAGGCTACGAGGGATTGAACTTGGTGGTGTTAGCTGTTAAAGTACAAGGGAAGAGTCAACAAGTAGATAAATGGGAGCAACAACACAACAATGACAACGATTACGAGGGATTGGGCTTACGAGGGAAGTCCAATCCTTGTACTTCAACAACTAACACCTCTAAGTCTAATCCCTCGTAGCCCCGATATGGTCCCACCCAATAATAGAACCCATATGAATCCTAGAACCCCTAGTCTGTATGTCTGAAGATGGTCTGAAAGGGTTGAAACTATAGTCACAATCTAAACAATTGTACTATACGTGGTAGTAACGAAATAAAAAATAAAAAATATGCTTACTTCATGCATTCGATAAAATGGTGTTTGACATTGTTCCTTAATATAATTTATTGTTATGCAACTACTGGTCTAAAGTTCTGTTAAATAAGGGTGGCATGGATAATTATAACGATACGCCCTATCTCAACAACGGTATGTGGAATACATAAATCTTTTAAATCAAGAATTATACTACATTTTAAACATAAACTGTACATTAAGACAGGAAATATAGAAATTATATTATTATGTCATACGGAAAATCATTATTCTTCACTAATTCTTTTCATGCATAATTTTAAAATTAAAGTTGGGGAAATATTAAAAAAAAAAATTGATTTTTGATACTTTATATCTCACTCTAAGAAAGTCAGTGTTACTCTTCCATTAGCGCAACCAGAAATTTTATCGTGGAGAGGAGAGGAAAGCCCAAATTGCCAGAGATTTAAGCGCGTTGAAAGCCCTTTTGACAGAGATTCAAGCGCAGATTTTAAAAAGCATAAAGATATATGAGAAAAATTCGTGGACGTGATCGCCACCCCAAATTTCATATACTGGAAGTCCTACGTTTTGTTACATCTTGCATAAAACAAAAGTTGACTCTTTTAGTTTCGACAGTCACCTTGTAAGTCGTCTATTAAATTCAATTATCATAATAGTGTCTAGGATAAGCTAAACAACATTAGTCTAAGGCATGAATCCCCCGCCTACCCATGAATCCCCGGGTCCCCATAATTGCCTACGACGGGGACAGCTTGGTTTTCCGCTTTGCCGCGGCCTATGGCCGCTCTTGACTCACATTTTCCTCGTATTTGCCTACGGCGTGGACAGCTGGGCTGTCCGGTTTGGCATAACCTACGACCCCTCTTGGCTCTCTTTTCGGCTAATTTCTAAAAGAACAGTCTGGCCTTCGTGTCCGTTTTGCGTAAAATTGAGGTCCCTGGGTCTTACACTTGTTCCCCAAGTTTTATTTTTTCAACTTTCATAGGAACCGAGATATTTAATGTAGTACAATAGCCGGTCTCAAGTAAATAGATCGCAAAGTTAAAATAGAAAACACCCTCTATATATCTTAGTTTGTAATTTTAGAAAAAAAAAATTCAAATAAAATTGAACGAGCTTTTGGTGGCCTATAGAATAAAGTTTATTCAATTGTCCTATCTTTTATAGTTCCTGAAATGTATCAAAAAGTTTGTAAAATTTTAAATGTGGCAACATCGCGCTTTATACCACTTGCAGGGATGGCATTACTTTCATTCGACGCATAATAAAATATACTATATGCGAGCGAAATTTCAGTCTTCTAATTTAAAAACTAAATTTCAAAATAATCATTTGGAACCCCTCCAAAAATTATAATGTGTACCCGCCACTGATAACAAAATGTATTCAATTGCGAAAGCAGTTTATATGGCTCATACAACGTAAATATTTTTTCCTGTAACTTTTCATATATGAGCTATTATGTAGGCCTTATATGTATGTAATATGATTGTTGAATGTCGGCTGCCATGGTGACAAGTTGCAAAATTTTAAGTTTAGTACACCTTTTTTCAAGGTCAAATTACTCCGGCGCTATGACATGCGATTTTTTAAAACTAGCTTAATCGTTTAAGTATTAAAGGAAATTTCGACACAAGAATTTAAAAAAAATCGTGCGGAACCAAGGACACACAGGGGAAAATTCTTGAAGAAATTTTCTAATATTAATTTTTCTAAAATATATTATTTTTTTAAAATTTAACTTGATTTATGTTTTTATTCGTTCTTAATGAGTCCAAAGTCAATACCTTATAAATTATTATAACCTAAAAGGTAAACAAAATAAATGTAATTATTATGATACACATCGTGTGTAATATTCAATCTGATGATTTTGGAAGATGACGAGACAGATAGGATTATATATATAACATATTAATTTCAAATATACACATCTCAATTTAAATGACAAAACATGTATATATGTACTATTTGCATTTCATTGAACTGGTTCTATGATTCGATTTTCTTTTAAAAGATTTTACTTTAAACATTTCTATTTTTCTTATTACTACTTGAGTTATTTGTTTTAAACTTTTAACACATTTGTTTTCTTTTGTCGATTTTGTATGTATTGTTAATTATTTTTAAGAATAAACGAGTTAATTTTTACTGTTATTACTAAGTACCTCGAGGCTTATCTTAATTTCCACGAGATACTGCAATATATCTTAATAGATTGCGCAGTACTCAATGTATTTAATTAATTTTTAATAAATTAAATATTTGAATACTTATGGGCATATTGGTAAATTAAACCAGTCCTTATTTAATTTAGATTTTTATTCAATTATTCAAGTTTAATTTTTTTAATTCAAATTCCTTTTATTTGTTGAAGTATTCTCTCCAAGCTGCCACATTTGCGGTAGATTTTTAAATTGATTCTCCCAGTTGTTCACTGACATTCATTGAGTTGCTATAGTAGCAGTTTGTAGAACTCATAAAACGTAAATATTGGCGTAAATATATAAAATATTGGCTTCAAGACAATCACAAGGTCTATCATACTAAAAAAACATACAAAAAAGGTATAAAAAGAACATTTTCTTGCTCAAAATCGACTTACTCTACTCAGTTGGTGAAACTGTCGAAATGGTTACTTAAGGTTACAACATTTATTTTCAATGACAAATTACTCCGAACTCTAATAGTTAGTTTCTTGTACATAGACTACAGTCCACAGATGTAATTATCGAGAAAATAGGTTGTAAAGTTTTCGTGATATCTCGTAGAATTGCACATGTGCGTACTCATACACGTGAAAACTCATTTAAATGTTTAGAATGCGATTATATCTGCGCACTAAAGAAGTGTTTGAAATTATACATGCGTATTCACACGGGCGAAAAACAATTTAAGTGTTTAGAATGCGATTACCTGATGCGCAAAAGAGCTCTTTGATTGCTCATTTGCGCTCTCACACACATGAAAAACCATTCAAATGTTTAGTATGCGATAAAACATATACCCGAAAAAGGTATTTGAGATTCCACATGCGGATTTTTTATCATTATATTTCCATAAGCCGCCTAGATTTATTACATGAAATAAAACTCTGTCCAAAACCGTCTTTATTCTGTTGAGAGATGGTTTTATTGTCTAGATGTTTAGGAAACATACCGTCATTTAACATTTGTAATGCGTGTTTTAGAAAATTCTCATCAATAAGAGTTTCCGAGATCGGGTTCAAGATATTTAGGATTCCAATTTAATTGATTAGCGTATTCTAGAGAAGATGATGGTGCTTTTTGTATGTTTTGTGATGCATATGGCATTGAACACGGCGGGAAAAAAGAAAGTGCGTTAGGAAAATTGGTTAAAAACCTTTCAGAAATTGGAAAAGAGCACTGGAATATGTTCAAAATCACGCGCAATTTGCCTATCATATAAAATGCATGCTTGATATTGAAAATTTACGTGATATTGCAAGCAGCAGAAATAGACCAATTGATGTTCAACTTGATACACAGAAAGAAAAACCGAAGAACGATGCCAAGAAATTAACACCTATTGTCAAAGTCATCATTTTATGTGGCAAGTAATAAAGTCCACTACGTGGGCAGAGATGATGGACGACTTATCAGAGAATTAGAATTAGAAAAATAAAGAAGATCTAACATCGAAGGAGGGAAATTCTCAAGCGATTTTAAGATACCATGTCGAAGTGAATGATGATTCAAGACCACACCCCAACTTTTCTTCTCAGAGCCGTATGCACACCAGAAAACATTTCAAAATGAAATCATTGACATTTGACACAACTTGACTACAAGGTACATTGTTAACAACGTGAATGAGTCCCAAGAATTTTTGATATTAGCGGATGGAACAACAGACATTGTCGAAATTGATCAGTTCGCCATTTGTGTTTGATACTTCGATCAATCATCAAATCTCCGAGATTTCTAGCATTTATTCCCGTTACAAAAGCTATTGGTGAAGAGTTGGCAAAAACGTCAATTGATTATTTTTTGAAAATTGCGATCGATTGCTCTTTTTGGTATGGACAGGGTTATGATGGATCTGCGGCTATGAGTGGTGAATTCCATGGAACGCAACCGAATGTACGATCCAATTTTCCATCAGCAATATACGCATATTGCGCAGCCCAAAGCTAGAATCTCGTCACTAATTCAGTTGCGAGATTGTTGGCATTAGAAATGGTCTGGGAACTATTGGATTTCTAGACAACTTTTTCGCTCGCCCAAAAGATTAGACGTTTTGAAAATCGAAATCGCAAAAACTGAAAATGAAAGTCGGAACTAGAAGCTTAAATCTATATGACCAACAAAATGGGCTGAAAGCAATGAGGCCGTATCAACTTATATCAAACTGTACCTGTTTGTAACTAGAGCACTTGCAGAAATAGTAAAGTGAAACGCTCCAGGGACTTTATCTACGGCTTCTCAGCTTTTGACAACAATTTCTGAGGCAGAATTTCATATTTCCTGCATTATCATTCAATCGGTACATGTAGCAGTTGCAATTACAATCACCTGATCAATATTTTACAGAAGCGATGATATTGGCAGGCGACGCTTTGAAGGAATTCGAAGAAATGTGACAAGATGCAGAAACAAAATTTGCTTTTCTAACACGTTGAAGAAGTATGCACCAATCTAGGTATAGAAATCAAGGCACCGCGATACAGTAGTCGCAAAACGAATCGTTTCATTTAAAAACCAAACAAATTTAAAAGCCGGGACATACTATCGCATCGATTTTTATATACCCTTCCTTGATACATATATTGCTCAATTGAATAGCCTGTTCCTCGACCATAAATCAGTTTTACATCATTTTTGTGTTTTATTTCAAAATTACGATTTTCATGAAAGAAAATCTGAAAAATTGTTTGCGTTTTATGAAAAAGTAATCGATTGTTCGAAACAATACTTTCTTGCGGAGGTAAAGATATGGAAACAGCAAATTTCAGGAAAACATTTTCGAAATGCTCTTGAAGCATTACAAGTAGTGAACAAAACGTCTTTTGGAAATGTTATCAAGATGTTACGTCTTACGTATATTGGCACGTTTGCCCGTTTCAATACCTACACTTGAACGTAGCTTTCATCTTTGAAACGGATCAAATCCTACTTGCCTCATGCAGCACCAGGCGGTTTGTTTGTACCTTACGATACCTAGAGTAGATTTAGACTTTTAACATCCGGTACCCAACAAAAACAAATGAAAATTTAATAAGATATCTTTTGATTTATAATTTTTTTAATTACATGATCTATATTTTCTAATCATGTTTTGTCTGTAGTCATCAATTATGTTTTTAATTATGTTTTTATGTTAATTATGTTTTTCAGTAGTCATCAATTTACTGAAAAATATAAAAACATTAATTATGTTTTTCAATAGTCATCAATTTGGTAAAAAAAGTAGTACTCGTATCAAGTTAGTTTCCTGCCTTTAGGTATAACACTCACACGCGATGGGTTAGGATTTGTTTGATATAAATATAATCTACGTATAACTATAATCTACGTTTTTTCTAAATAACTAAGATATAATACTACTAGATAATTACAGAGTAAATGGAAGTGTATCTGCCTTTTATGGCAGGCAAACCTAGATATTAATTTTTAATAGGTGCGTAATATCTTAAAAAAGCGACTTTTCAAAAAGTATAGCGCCATTTCACCCATTATTATAAGGGATCATCAGCATCCTCTTTATCAGTGGCATCACGGCATTGAAAAGCCAAGATTAACACACTGAACCATAAGCCCGCTGGTTGTAGAAATTAAATTCGTATTATGAATAATAACTTTGAATGCAACCAAGTTTACATGAAATATTTGATGTTTATAATGTTGCATACCGAACGTTGTTGATATAGGAAATTAGACACCCTATGTCAGAAATAGATACCATTAAGACGACACTTGTACCATCTATATGTGCAATGAAAAGGACTATAGAGTCATTGGAAACCTCTAACCACGCTATTTTCTCTAGTTCATGAAGCTACGGGCCAGATTCCACTTAAATACAGAGTAAATGGAAGTGCATCTGCCTTTAAGACAGGCAATAATATCTAGGTTTGCCTGCTATAAAAGGCAGATACACTCCCATTTACTCTGTATTTAAGTAGTCCGTGGCTGCATGAACGAGAGAAAATAGCGTGGTTAGGAGTTTCCAGTGACTCATTACATCTATCTCTACTGATGGTACAAATGTTGCCCTAATCGTACCTATTTCTCACATAGGGTATGTAATTTCCTATGTCAACAACGTTTGGTATGCAACATTATAAACACCAAATATTTCATATAAACTTGTTTGCATTCAAAAAGTGATAATTCATAATATGAATTTAATTTCTATAATCAGCGGGCTAGGCTTGTGCTCAGGCTCGTGCTCAGACTCAAGATTGGTCTTGTGTTAGACTCGGCTTTTCAATTCCGTGATGTCACTGATAAAGAAGATGCTGATGATCCCTTATAATAATGGATGAAAGAGCGCCATACATCTTGAACAAGCCGCTTTTTTTAAGCTATTATGCACCTATTAAAATAACTATTAGATAATTATTTACTTGATTTAACTCACCAATAGCTGCCAATAAATACGCAATATCTTACCTGAAACAGAAAAAGCAATATTTTTAAATGAAGATATTACATGCAGTGAATACATGATATTCGTCGTAAATCAATAAATCGAAGCTCGTACTGATTCTGTGTATCGGCGGCATCTATAACCTCTCAGTATTAAAATTTAGTAAAACAGCAGTGCCAATGTGGGTGTGGTCAAGCCAAATAACATATTTAATTTGTCACAAAAAATTAAAATATTTTAATGTATATTTTTATCAAATCCACTTTAATTAGGCTCTAAGAATATATAATTCAAGTGCCAATTAAAGCATTTCAAACTCAGCAAATAATATCTCTATAAGGTCACCGCGTTGAAAGGCTACTTTATTTGCATTTATCTTCAAATGGGAACATAGTAAATTATAACATGTTAATCTACTAAAATTGATCCACAATTCATGGACTAAGATGCACATGTTATAGAAATCCATAGCAGGAAAACTTTTAATTTTTGCGAAGGTTATACTAATCTTGATTGATTTTCTCGACCGGACATCTTTGTAGTGCGATTAACCTGTAAAACTTTAGCAATTATTTATATCCCTTCCCCAGGAAAATGCATAACAGTTGTAATCGGCTGAACAGCCTCCAGCAGAATATACAAATGAATAAAACAATTAAATAAATAAAACAAGAATTAATTAATAATAAAATTAAGTGAATAAAGTTATGCGATGTATAGCCACACATTTTTTTAGCGAGAACATCGAATGACGCAATAGTGTATATAGCTTTATATAGAAGAAATCACGGTCGTTCTAACTGGTGCAACATGTATAACGCCTATATCCAGATGATCCGTTGGTTTTCTCTGCACAAAAAAGGACCTTAATATCCAAACCATAAAGTAGCATATGGTTCTTCCGCACACGTGCGTTCATTAGAACATCTGTTTAAAAAAACTCGATGCAAGTGTTCAAGCTTTTTACTTACACAGCCGCGGAACGAAGATAAAATTGAACATGCATGTGTGTACTGGATGCCAATTTCGAGGAGAGATTTCTTTTTTCATCTCATAACGTTCTTTTTTATAGCTTCCTAGTTCCAACGGATAATTTTAATAGCCTCAATGAAACTTTGCGTTCGTTATCTTCTAACCGAAAATTTTACGAGATTTTACGGAATTACGAGATTTATCACCAGACTTTTTTAAACCGAAATTTGAATTTTTCGTCGCGAGATGACGTGAAATTAGCTGTCATTTGAAAAAAGCAATATGGCTGACTAGTGCGAAATTTCAATTTTTTTAAACGAGACGCGGCCGGGGCGCGTTTCAGTGTGCATTTAAAGCGGCCGTCAACGTTTGCAACTATTTTTTAAAAAAGTTACTAGATTTTAAAATGTTACTAGATTTAAAATGAAATGTAACTAGATTTATAACTGTAGACATTCTACGAGGGTTGACATAAAAATAATGTACAGGGACAGTTAAAAAAAATTGAATAAACAAGTCTATTAGAAATATTGAATTAGTAGTAATTAGCAGCAGCAAAATCAATATGGCGGATTTAAATTTTATGAGCCGCTAACTTAGCTAAAAGTGAAAAGGTCTACGTTTTTGGTGTGTATCAACGTGTGTATCAACGTTTTTGATTTTTAATTGATTTAATTCCATTAACCTACTTTTCATAATTAAAAATCCGAATAGCCGTTTCAGCTGAATATTAAAAAGTCAAAACTAAATATTAAAAATGAAATACATTATAGAAGACTATATGAACTTTTAGCTAAGTTAGCAGCTCATAAAATTCAAACCCCCATATCGATTTTGCTGCTGCTAAAAACATTTCAATCTTTCTAATAGACTTTTTTATTCAAATTGTTTGAACTGTACATTATTTTTATACCAATCCTCGCAGAATATCTATAGTTATAAATCTAGTTACATTTCATTTTAAATCTAGTAATATTTTTAAATCTAGTTGCAAAACGTCGAGGCGTGCCCCCGTCGCGTCCCGTTGAATTTTTTTTAAATTTACCGCTAGTCCGCCATCAGCTATTCTAAATTTCACGCGACATCTCGCGACAAAATAGTCAAATTTCGCGCTAAAAAATCTAGTGATAAATCTAGTAATTGTTTCCCCCCAAATTTTGACAACAGAAAATGCCTTGTCGTCTGCCATCTTGGATTTTTATTTCAGAAAACTA
>WYDF02048835.1:0-12171 GCA_009867245.2 Adranes taylori | reverse complement strand
TTATATATATTCTGCCAAGAGTTTTGTAGTCTGCAAAGTGCTGTAAACTCTTGTGTAATTTTTAATTTTTTTGTATGTAGCTTATTGCTAAATAAAGTACTATTTATTTTATTTATTTTATTATTTTCCCAAGAACTTTTAAAATACACATTTAAAATTAATACATTTATTTTATTCAATTTATTAATACATTTCCCATTCCCCCTTTTTTTCCTCCCTGCGTTTTAATTCCCGCTCACTCAGATTCATATTTTCCGGTGCTGTTTCCCTTATCTATTTTTTTGCGCAAATATTTTCATAATTCTTTCTCTGTCTTTATGGACCTTCTCTGGCTTTATTTCATCACGTTCTTCTTCCTCCTATCTCACCTTACAAAAATTTTGTTCCTTCTTTCAATCCTCCTTTGCCCTTAAAAATTCTTTCCACGATTTCCCCTATTTCTAACTCTCCTTAATAACATCCTCACTTCTTTCTTTCCTTGCTCACGCTTTTCACATACCACTTATTTTCGTTTCTTTCTTGTTCTCTTTTTCTACATTCATACACTATCAAATTATCCTTAATTATACTCACTATCTCTTCTATACGATAAAATTTCTCCAAAATATTTAAGCAACCAAAATGCAGGTCAATGATAAATGAAACACATATTTACAGAAATGAAATTTTTTATTAGTTTCTATTCAAACACGAACGATTGTATGTGTATAATGAGTTTCAACATCACATCACAGTTTGGAGATTAAATTTTGTGACATTTTCTTTAGTTCCTTTCGCATAATTTTTCCGCTTGCATTTTTTGGAATTTGCTGAACAAATTTCACCCCACCATAGAGTCTCTTAGAAGAAGAAACACGATCTGAAATTATACATTTTTATTTATTTATTTACAGGATATATATATTAGTGATTTTATCGTGACTCAGATGATTAAAAATGGATGAAATTAATGTTTTAGAACCCAGTCTTCCCAATTTCCGGTCAGACGTGCTGATCACTACATCAAAGAAGACTCTTCAATTTAGAATATTAAAATTTGTATTATGATCTTTTATATATTTTTTTCTAACTAAAGATAATTTTGAATTGCGCACTCTGGAAGTCAGCCATTAGTTTTAGTTCCTTTTAGCAGTTCTCAAGTAGAAGCTGTCAATTGTCAATTATGAGAAGAATATATAAAAAACCACGTTTTACGTTTCATGTTTTATGATGTGTCATTATGTTTAAGTATTATTATATTTTTTACGAAGTATTTATCAAGCAAATGTTGTTAAGTTTAGTGATTAGTTTGGTTTATATCAATAGAACCAAATGAAGTGAATATTAAGCATCTCCAACTAATTATAAACCCCTAATTGCTACAGTCCAGTGATATGGTATAGATTCAAAACTCTAAAATTTCGACCGGCTAACTATAAAAGTGTACGAATATTACAAATTTAGTTGCAACATGGCTTCACCACCTAGAAATAGTGAGCAGTGTACGGTAAATTTAGAAAATCTAGTGGCATCCACTGTAAGCTTTATAATTTAGCGAAAGAAAGGTAAATAGTACCGAATTGGCTAGGAATAATAATAAAATGAATTGATGAGCGTGTGGTTAGTGAAGAAGAGTTACAGGAATTGGTGTTCAGAAAAATGAAAGTAAAAGTCAGGATTGCAGACATATATAGGATTGGGAGAAGAAAGAATGATTGGAACCAAGAACCACTTGTGGATAATGTATTTAATTGGCTAGAGAAAAAAGAGATTATGCAGAAGAAAAGTGTATTAAAAGGAAGTAGGATATTCATCGACCATGACATGACTAGGAATGAAAGGGAAGTGCAGAAAATAATTAAGGAAGTGGTCTTGAAAATGAAAAGAGGGAATGAAAGAGTGAATGAAATAATAAAAAAGCATGGGTTGGTAACTGTAAATGGATTTGGAATGACAACGATCAGAAATTGGTTAAGGATATTAGTGGTAGGGGAGAAGGAAATGGAAAGGGTTTTGGGAATGAAGAGAAACCGGAAAACTACTAATGGCATGAAACAGTAGGAGAAGAAAGAAGGCAAATGAAGATGTTGGGAATTTGTTGAGAGGGTGGATCGAGATAGTTTCAGTATAGGGGGATTGTTGGAGGGGGAAGGCAAGGCTATGGAAGGGAGGGAAGTAAGGGTCAGTGGTAATAAAAATATGGGAAGGCTACAGAAGGATGGGAAGATGGAGAGGGTAGGAGGAACGGTGATAAAGGTGATGTGTTAGTATGTGGCGTGTTTGGAATGTGGCGTGGGGCACATTAGGTATAGAAGACTTTATTACATACATTGGGTCTTATGGGAGTATACAGGATGCTATGAAGGAGAATGCAAAGTGGAGGGTGTGTGGAGGAATAATAACCAGGGTAAGGAGAGGGATGGAGGAAATCGAAGTTGATGATTGGGATTGTGAGGGGGCGTTATGTAGGATGCTTAAGGTTGAGGGAAAGAGAATGTTGTTTGCACCTGTGGACGTCTATAAGGAATGGCGGGGTGAATGAATATGTGAGAATGAATGGGGACAATTAAGACTCACTTGTCATTATGGGTCATTGGAATGTGTGGTTGTGGGAGAATGGTGGAAGATTTATTGGAAATGAGGGGGTATTTGCAGGCAGAAACTCGTTTTTGGAAGTTTTTGGAATGGGTGGAGGAAGAGGGGTGTACGGAACGGCTGTTTCGTAACGGCTGTGCGGGAAGAGAATTGGTATGGGCATCTTCCGTATTAAGGGCATGGGGGGGGGGTCGGTTGTGGATTATGTGGTGGGTGATGAGAGTGCCGGAAAATTTTTGGAAGAATTAAAAGTTGAGGAATCCGACCACTTCCCTTTGGAGGCAGTTTGGGAAGTAGGAATGAAAGGAGAGGATGGAATAAATGACGATGGGGGTCTGGTAGAAAGGAACTATGTATGGAATGAGAGGGTTAAGAAAGAGATGGTTGTGAGTTTAGATAATGTAAACTGGGAAGTATTGAATAGTTGGGAAGAGGTGACAGATGTTGTTGAGGGGTTGTTGGAAAAGAGGGGTTGTTGGAAAAGAGGGGTTTGAGAAAGGAAGGAAGAGGGGAAAGGAGAAATGTGTGGAGATAGATGTGGATGATATAAAGAAGAAGTTAAGGGAGACTTTCAGGAAAGTAAGAGAAGGGGTTGCTGGATGGGATGTGCATTATAAAGCAAAAGAAGAGTGGATAAAGGGGGAACAAAAAAGTAAAGAAACGGTGAGGAGGTTAGCAGAGGAGGACTTAAGGAACATCAACAGTGAAAGGGAAGTATGGAGTTATTTGGGTGAGGAGTAAGAGGAGTAAGATAGTGGTAGCAAGAACAAGAACGAAGTGCGACCTTGAATTAGTGGGAGAATAATATAATGGGAGAATAATATTAGGGATGAAGCGTTTGAAGTGGTCACTGACGTTAATTGGCGAGGATCCGTAATGGAAGAGGGAAAGGAAATTGATAGGATAGATGAATGGGAGGTTAAGGAATTGAGCGAGGAAGAGGTAATGATTGAAATAGGGAGCATGAAACGGGGTGGTGCGAGTTGGCCGAATAGGATGCCAGTGGATATATGGGATTGTTTCAATGAAAAAGGGTTGTATGCGTTAGTTAGAGGGACGAATAAAATATGAATGGGAGAGGAGAGAGTGCCGGATTCATGGAAGAAGGGCAATATTGTGCCTGTATATAAGAGGAGAAATAGAAGGGAAGTTGAGAGTTATAGGGGAATCACGATAATGGATGGCTTATACAGGATGGTTTAGACAGGTTGTTTTCTAGAGTGTTAAACAGGTGGCTTGAAGAGGAGGTTAGACAGAAGGTGGTGTTGACTGTAAATCAGTGTGGGTTAATCAGAGGGAAGGGGCGTGCCGATAATATTGTCACTATCAATTATATTATGAATAGAGAAATATCGAGAAAAAGGAAGTTATACTTACTTTTAGTTGACCTTAAGGCTGCCTTTGACAGGATTGTGAGAGTAATGCTGTGGTAGACAATGGTGATTGTGGGAATTTCTAGAGGAATGGTAAGTATGATTAAAGATTTGTATGACGGGACATTTGTCAGGTAGAGAGTGAATGATAGGGTTTCCGGTTGATTTGAGACAAAAAGGGGAGTTAGACATGGGTGTTCACTAAGCACTTGCCTGATTAATATTTATTTGGCAGATTTGGAGGAGGTGTTGATGAAAGGTCAAGCCAGTGGACTTATAATAGGAAATAAGAAAGTGTAGTCTCTTACGTATGCGGATGATATTATATGTATGGCTAGTAGCATGGAAGAGATGAATGAAGTGATTGGTAGGATTAAAAGGTACTTGGATAAGAGAGGACTGGATATGAATGTAGAAAAAACTAAGGAACTAAGGTAATCGTATGTAAGAAGGGAAAGAGAGAATGTAGGAATAACGTTCTAAAAATAGGGGTTCAAATAATAGGGAAGGTAAAGGTGTATAAGTATTTGGGCTTCATGCTGACCCTAAATGTTTCGTGCAAAGAGTATATAGTTATGGTGACTAACAAGGCGAAGGGAGCTATGGACAGAATGCGGTTAGTATAGGAAGGAATATTTGGGGATTCTGTGCGTATAAGGAAGAAGATTATGGAAGTATGTGTGAATGTATTATAATATATAGGGCGGGGAAGTATGGGCGGTTAAGGAACGGGAGATGATTGACAAAGTGCAAGGTGGATGTTTGAAATGGATGTTGAGTGAGGTGAAAAAGATGATGAATTATGAGTGGAAAATCGTGAATGATGAAGGGGGTAGGTTGGTGAAAGAAATTTATGTAGAAGGTTTGTGTAATGCAGATAGGAATGGATAGAATAATGAATGGGTAAAGAGTAGAATGTATGTAAAAAGGATGCTTGATTGGTCCACGTGAAAATGGACTGAGAAGATGGTGGGTGAATGTAAAGTTGGGAATAAGGTTATGGAAAGATTGAGCGATGTGAAGAGACAGGGAAGGATTTACAGGGTGCGTGATAGTAGGTATAATAGTAGGTATATGTGAATATGGGATGATGAGGGAAGGCTCGGTATTTGCTCGAGGTCAATCATGGCTGACAAGTATACGATTGCTAGATTCAAATGCGAGAACGAGGAGAGAGGCAATAAATTCTGGATGGAAGGCTCAAAGAGGTTGTGCTGGGTATGTGGTAGATATGAAGAAGAGTGGTGCCACTGGATAAATGATTGTGTAGGGCTTGTGTGGACTGTGGAAGAAAAGGAGTTGGGAGAGCACTGGAGGGTAAGTTTGGGAAAGGAGGGAAGAGGAATTGAAAGTATGAGGAAAATTAGGGGTGCTTTAAGGGCTAAGTGATAAAGTATAGAAAAGGGGAAGTAGGCGAGGGGGTTGAAGGTAAGGCATGGGATAGGTTAATTAAGTTAATAATATTATGTTACTAGTATACAAATGCACTATATCCTAGAAACCAATCATCAAACATCTCACCGACGCGGCACCGGTCCTGCACATAACTTTATTATCATGCCGCTAGCTATAGAAATATGACGATCGGCTTTCATGTATACATGTAGAGGTGCATTTTCATACGTATATGGTACCCTCGCATTTTCAATATTCGTAACGACATTTTTTATATCATTTGAAATTTTACGATTTTTAACGTTTTCCTTTGGCCGCGCTAATATGTTTTGACTGAAAGTGTAACGATTGTTCCGCTACCAAATTTTTAGCAAAATTTGCACCATTTATGCTTTCAGCTGATCGCCGATTGACGTATTGACGCCGGTACTTTAACGTATTGTAGCAGAAGTTTCTTTCAAGCTCCGCCTTTTGTGCGGCAGACGCCATCGAAGGCGACTGGCTTTGGCAACACGCCAGAAGCAGTTTCTGCCCAGAAAATTTACATAAATTGAGCCATTCAAGGCAGCTTTTTTCATTATTCTGGAGACATCCGCCAACAGACACGCTACCTGTAGCAACCTAAGGTACCATAGCATATTCGCAATCAATTATTACAATCACTGCGGGGAGGCAACACGCTGCGATCGGCAACGAACGAAGGATTAATAGATCACGAAATTCTACCTAGGGCAGTATATTAAACGCGTTTTAATACATTTACAGTCTACAAATATAAGAAGAAAGAAGCCAACGGCAACAAGCTTATTTATAGCCTTTCACAAAGGACACTTATAAATACTATAACTAACAAGGAGGCATATAAGAATTAATTCTTATTTCTTTTCTTTTTCTCTTTTATTTTCAGCGTCGTGGTCTAGCATCCGCCTTAAGATGAAGGAAGTAAGAATTTAGAAGAAAGTAGTCAACTAAAAGGTAGCTGTCACCAAGGTGGTCGTAGGGAAATGTCACTTGGGCGGTTCGTTTGAGAGAACTCAACATAAACGGCAAGTGACCATAGGGACCTCTCGCCCTTGATTTTGTTTTGTCTTTGCACAAACCCCTCATTATTTTTTTAACTCAAATTATTTTCAAATAACACATTTCAATCAATTTTTCAATTTTTGACTTTTAATTTTGTTTTTTAATTTTTTTTCCTTAACCAATTCATATCAGACTTAGGCTGATACGTGCTTCTCTCTTTCCATCTTTTTTGTCGGAGAGCATTACAAATGCCCTCCGACCAAGACGTGCGCCCCCTGCACCTAAGAGCTCCCCTCCAAAACCTAAAGCACCACAGATGCAAACCAAAAAAACCATCATCGTCAGCTGGCACAACAGCAAGCCTACAACAAGCGTTCAACACGCTCAACCAACTCCATCAAACAAATCCCTCCAATAGAATCACCCCAACATGCACCAAATAACAAACCACAAAAAAACCAACTCCATCTCCACCAACCACTCCAACTCCAGATCGTCCCCCATCATCAAACAGCACCTACTCCTCGGTGAGGGAATTTTCTCCCGAATACAAACCGCAATACCAATACCAACCACAGGACCCCAGGAATTCGAATACGTGATCAGGAATCTGCCTGACACACATTCAACATAGAAAGCCGTGTTTCAACTGCTTCAGTTGACACACCTTCGGGAAGTCGCTAAACTGTTAAATGTTAACCTTAACCGCACTGCGCTACTGACAACGCAAGTTCCAATTCTGGCCACTTTCAAAAAAACTGTACAACAACACACGGGACACCATGAGTTGACGTTCCAGCCTCGTTTTAGGAACGTTTAACTCCCACAACAAAAACTGCAACAATCCCATTCTTACTCCTTTATGACCAAAGGAGTAACACAGGACATCTCTGTCCAAGAGGAGGAAGAGACCTTCATCGAATTTGGCTCCCGATAAATCTTCCGAGTAGTCTCCAAAATCACGAACAAGCCCCTGAACATGATCCGTGTGATCACAACTAACCGAGACAGGTATTCCCTCCATTTACAACGGGGGATACACCTGTTTGGTCGCTTCTTCCCCGTGGAGCCATCACACAAACTTCTATAACTTCTGACCATTACTCTCTTCTTGTAAAGTCTTCTCTCTTCTCAACTCCACCTCCCCCACCTACACGAATACCAATTCGTGATTTCTAAAATGCTAATTGGCAACATTTTCAACAAAAATTAGCACGAAACACTCTATCTAACACTGAAATGGATAGCCCATCTCAAATAGACTTAGTTGTTAATACCCTAACAAATCTAATCCAGGAGTCTGCTTCTGAAAGCATTCCAATTAAATCTATAAAGCTACATAGGCATCCACTTCTCCCAAATATCGTCAGTATGATCCGAGAGAAAAGAAGAATCTATCGACAATTTTTGTCACTCACACCCTAATTCTCTCGTGGACAATTTTGCAACTATGCACACACCCATAATTAGTTTTCATCATTGACCATTGAATGGTGAAATTGAACACTTCACCATTGAACACTTCACCATTGAATGACATCTTGTTTCCCATCTCCACAGACTAGGTCCTTGAAACCTTAAAAACCAGCAAAAATACAGCTCCCGGAAATGATGCCCTGACACGCCGAATCCTTAGAAACATCCCTCAATTCAACTACTCTCCCGTATATACACCAAATATCTATTACTAGGACCGAGCTCCTGGAAAACTGCAAATACTATTATGATTGCTAAACCTAATAAGGATCCGAGTTGCGTCTCATCTTACCGGCCGATCACTCTCCTAAATATCCTGGGTAAGATTTTTGAGAGGATACTGACCTGCGTTTGAGGAACGTGCTTGAATCAAACCACATTATTCCTGATAACCGATTTGTATTTAGAGCTTCTCGCTTGGCATATGACCCTCTACTGAAATTCAAAACGGATGCAATCCGATCACTAAACAGCAGCCATTGTTCCTTAGCAGTTTTCTTGGACATTTCACCTAACAAATCCTACCTAACCAACAGTTCCACTTGCATCAAAATAGGAGATGAATTATCTAGGGAAATTCATTCTCTCGCCGGTGCCCCACGAGGCTCTGTGCCCCACTGCTCTACATAGCATATTGCCATGATGTGCCTCAGTCTCAATCTCGAGACTGCCATAGTGCTCTATACGCCGATGAAACAGCTTTCTGGGCCTGCGGCCCCCAAACAAAAAACTTAGCCAAAGCATCCATCCCGTGAGCATAACATTCAGCAGAACCTTTAGTTGGAAACATGACTTAGACACCGCTTTGGCCAGAGATAGAAAATGAGCCAATCTAATCTCAGCTCTCAGAGGACGATTCAGAGGGTGCGATTATAAAACACTTCACCACACCTACAAAACTTATAGACTAATTATCGATTACAGAGCAATTCTGTACTCTTCCGCCACAAACAGGGAAATGCACAGGCTAACAACTTGTGAGCGTGCAATTCTTAGGAAAATTTACAAACTCCATTATAAGTTCCCAAGCGCTAATCTGCATGATCATTCCGAGGCCACTCCAATCAGCGACAGATTGAAAACTCTCCAAGCCAAATATCCTATAAGACGCTTAAAAGAACTCAATAGTCTACAACACTTTGAGGACCACCTGGAAAGTCCCAAAGTGGCGTCGTAAGCCGCCTGGAAGACCTTTTTCGCAACCACCAGCCTGAACTATTCAGGCAATGCAAGAGCCTCCCGAAGATCTCAAGGCAATCCTCGACACAATTCCTATATCCTTTCGTTAAGGGGCATTAACTTATTAACATCGAGAGAAAAATATAAAAAGACAAAAAACATAAAAAAAATAATAAATAAAAAAAAACTTATAAAAATGAAAAAAGCAACCGAAGACAAAACAGAATCCACGAACATTCCCACCATCACCATTAGCAAGTCAACAGCTATCGCTTGCACTCCGGTGCAAGCAGCAGCAAAGGTACACTTGAAACAAGAAACTAAAAACCAAACCAAACAGCAAACCTACTCAACTTGAAACAAGCTACCTTTAACCATGCTATCGGCAAGGTTTTGCAGGTTTCCCTTGGCTGTAAAGTGAATGCTATAGCATAACATTCCTCCTCCAAATTATCTGCACCAATTTTGAACATAACTACTCAAAACCAATTACAGGTGAAGAGGATGGGAAATCATAACGCCTCCTGAAACAATACCGTATCTCCTCAACCAGTCCAGTACTAACAGGGAGTGAAGTTTTAGAGGGTGAAAATCCCACAGTTGGATGCACCGGGCATCCTTCGTCTTTTAAAGATTTCTCCACTTCCACGCAAAACAAAAAAAAAGTAGCTTTTCTTAGACGCATTTTGGGTCTGACGCTAGTTGCTTTTGAGTGAGAAATCGCACACCTTAACTAGCCGAATACTCAATTAGATAACCAACTTACTCTTTTAGAGTGAGAAATCGCAAGTTTGAATCGGATTGGCATCTATAGTAAACTCCACCAACGAAAAGCTTATATTATTTCATTTAACTTAAAAAAATTCTATAACATCAAGCTCAAGTATATACATTTACTAATTTTCTACCGAATCTTTCGTTTTCTCGTCACTCACTTCTTATTCTCATTCACTCATATCCACAATTCATAACCCTTCATTGCCAACTACTTCGTTAATGGGCGATCAAGAAGGTCAACGTCAGAGGAGGAGGTCAACCAAGCATTCAACGCACCGAGATAACGGAGATGACAGAGACACAACTCCAGATGCACGTGTAGTTACCATCGACGATTATTCCGTTTCGGCGACAGGGAATACATCCGACATCATCATAAACTCTCATTCAAGAGTATTTTTATGTTGGAAAATAAACAAAATAAAATATAACAAGCAGTATAGTAATTATAAAGAAAACAAATTATGATCCTGGTTTGATTAGAACAATTTTGTAACAAAGTGTATTTCTTATTCACGTGATAGTGGTAAACAGCAAGGTTTCTTACATACAATACCAAAGGGAAATATTCCATTTCAAACTTTGCCTATTGACCATTATTGTCAGCTTAAGGTTTCAAACAGGACAGGACAAGGTTTACATACGTTATTTGCTTATACGAGACGGTTTTAGTCAATTTGTCAAGTTATACGCGTGTAAGAGTACGCAAACGAGCATAAAATATAAGTAATAAAATGTTTAGAATTGTACTTTGAAAATTACAGGTTCGTATTGTTTCTGATCGGGGTCGTGCTTTTACTTCCCAGATTTTTCGTGTTTTTGTTGAAGAATACGGAATAAAACACATCTTAATCGCCACACACACACACACACACACACACACACCACACACACAGACACCCGCCCACACATACCTCGAGCAAATGGCCAAATCGAAAGATCTAATCGCATTACACCATGTTAGCGAAGTTAAGCAATTCATTTAAGTCATGAAACGAATCCTTAAAATCGGTTCAGTTTACATTAAATAACACGATACATACAGCTTTAGGGAATACTCCGGATAAAGTTTTATTTGGTATTAATCAGAACGTTAACGTTAATGATAAATTAAGACAATACTTAGAATCTAATCAAGACGATATTCGTGATATGGTCGAAATTAGGAATCGCGCTAGTTCAAATTTGAAAAAATGCAAAACACTTGTGAAAAAAAATTTACTTATAAACGTAAACCAGCCCAATCTTATAATATTCGTGATTATGTAGTTATTCAAAATAGATACGACTATTAGAGTCAATAAAAAATTAATTCCGGTGAAAAAAGTCCTTACGTAATTAAAACTATTTTACCAAATAATCGTTATGTAATTGATGGACATAGAAGGTTTTCAATGGATTCGAACAGCATTTGAAACAGTCTGTACACCCGATCAGTTAAGAGATTGGTGCAGAGATTTGTCACAAATTAAATGAATTATTCAATTTTGTTTATTTTTATGTAGAAGTTATTCTTATTTAGGAGTTCATTACATTATAAGCAGTGTAGTTATGGAAAACAATTTTCTATTTTATGTATTCTTGCGCGATCAAGCGATGTCGATTAGTGTGTCAGGACGGCCGAGTTGTGGATTTATATATATTTTTTGTATCTAATGATTTATTTGAAATTTGAAATTACTCGCGTAATATTTGAATTTTGAATTGTGCGGTCTGGAAGCCAGCCATAAATTTTTCTTTCCTTTCAGCAACGCTCAATTATCAATTATGATAAGATAAAAAAATCCCCTTTTTTACTTTAGATATTGTATTATCGTCATCATCATCATCATCAAACAGCCTGTCTCGTCCACTGCTGAACATAGGCCTCTCTCAATAATCCCCAATTTTTCCGGTCCTGAGCAGCATGAATCCAGTTTGTTGAGATGCGTGTTACATCATCTGTCCATCTGGTTGGTTTTATGAAGAGTATCATTACGTTTTATGTATTATGTTTTTTTACGAAATAGTTATGAAATAAAAGTTGTTAAGTTCAGTGATTTGTTTAGTTTATATCAATAAAATCGGGTGAAGTGAATATTAAGTATCTCCAACTAATTATAAACCACAAAGCTACAATATAGGTAAGTACTGTTATGTTGTTTGCATGTTAGCAGCGTAACTGAATAATTACATCATTTGGGAGAAGTGAGCTTAATTACCAGGAAAATTCAATTTTACAAGTTAGAATGAGTTTCTAAAATATTAATTTCATCAATATCAATTAATTATATAAATACTACTCAAATAAATTGTCACTAAATAAAACAAAAACTGAAACAATGTACTTTACTTTGAATCATCTAAACGATATCGAAAATCCAAACTCAGTAAA
>WYDF02048824.1:0-12172 GCA_009867245.2 Adranes taylori | reverse complement strand
TCCAAGGGCTGGAAGACCGCCCTGCATCACAGAAACATCCTCCATAGAGTCACCACACGTCGGCCACGACGTTGGACAAAGAAGAAGAATTTACAAAGAAAAAAGAAGATACTTTTTGAAATCATTAGCCGTAGAGATGACCAAAGATCATATAAAAAGCAGATCAGAAATGTTAACTCTTCCCATAAATCTGAAGAAACGCACTAGAGAAGTATCATTTCTTGATGTGTATAAGTCAAGCACTTCTGTTGAAACTGGAAAAAATGATGTACAACCAATAAGAAAGAGATGTTACATGTGTAGTAGAAAAAAAGTCACATGACCAAATACAAGTGCAAGTAATGCAATAATTTTCTTTGCATCGGGCATGCAGAATATATATGCCAGTCATGTAAATTCAAATGAAATAGATCGGGATTCGTGTTTGGGGATTTATTTTTTATTCTATTGTATTGTTCTATTTTTGCTAAGAAATTATCTGTGTAGTTTATGAATTAAATTTCTTTTGTTTATATGTAAAATATGAATTACGTAATTTTTATTACTTATTTTATACTAAGACATATTTCATTTTACTGTTGGTAAGAAAGTATTTTTGTTGGTGAATTTGAAGGAAAACATTAAAATATATATGAGTAGTATGTAAATTATTTAAATAAAACCTTTAGCATAAACAATATTTCCATTCCATTCATATGACTTTAATTCAATGGCGCCTCACAGATGCCACGATTCACGTGTTCCGGAATTGAACGCGGGTATCCGAGGGTTAACTTTACTGTATTATACTCTATTATTTATCTTAACAATTTGTGAAACAATCATGAATGAGCATTGGTAACTCTTTCTGTGCCAGGCATTTAATGGAGTTACAACCTATTTAAATACCAATATTTTTTGTACGATATTCTTTGTCTATACTAAGTTAGACCTGAAAGAATTAGATAAGAACCTAATATAATACCTTGTTGACAAACACTGTATACATATTTTTCATAAATAAAACTATATTTTATAAAATTTTCATTGGCGCGTTCAAGGAAGAGAAGTAGAATAAAAAAAATCAAAAGAAAGTAGTATTTTCTTTAGCAAGATATATCGTCGCAAAATCTTTATCAAAATATAGATAATTTATAGGACGAAATGAATAATAGCCGAAAGTTGGATGAAATTATGTACTGAGAGGAATTTATAACGTGTTTTCGTCCTAATAAATTTGCGGCCTCCAGTTAATATAATAAATTTAAAGTTGATACATTTTTCAATTCGCCATCCAATGCTATGTAAACTTCTGGAGCGAACACTTTACTGGCACTAATTTAAAAGTATAATGTACACCTTATATCTCTTTTTTGTGTTCGTTAAAGTGTAATTAAATTTCAAAAGTTGTCGTTAGCAGTTTTAATAAATCGCTGCTCTATTGTTTTATACAAGGTTTGCTTGCAAATAATTCCTGTGAAGCGAGTTTCGTTCAAATATAATTAGCATAAATAATTTTATCAAAATTATTCATAAAGATAATTTATTTTAAATTAGCATTTAGAAATAAGGAATAATTAATTTCTTTTTCCTGCGTGCAATGGGCATGGAATTTTATGTAGGAATTTATCCAGTTTTATTTCAGAAATAAACTAAATTTAGACAGGATCACTGTACCAATCAATTAACTGGTTTCGACAGTTTTAAAGGCAAAGTTCTGCATGATTAATTTTAAAATGAAATTTGTAGAAAGTTATTTAGAAATATATAATATATAATGTTCCAAAATTCTTGGAGGATTCCGCCATCTAATTTATGATAAACTGGCAATTAGAGCTTTTCTTAGGAACTATATTGATAACTAATTTATACAGTTAACTTATATAAGCTGTGATAAGCACTGAACCTTTGCGTTCAATGTTTTTTTATGTTCAGCAGTGTCTAGGACTACACTAAAGGTCAAGTTCAATCCAAGTTCAAATTTATATCACAGTTTCAAATTGAATAGAAATATTTGGGTTCATTATAAGTTTCATCAGTTTGACGCCGTTTTAAAATCAAGATTTGTCTTTATTGCTCTACATAGTATCCTTTTATCTAGATAAACTTGTTCCAGTCATCTTCAATAGCCTTGATAATATGTTTATAGTGAGAACCGTCATGCTCTTCAAAATAGACATCAAGCGCAGACTCCACAATTTCACTCTTGTCTAATCTTTTACGAACAAGTGAGACATGTATCTCAGAATGAATCCGAACAAAAGTAGTCACTATTTAGGATTAGGCAAAGCTTACTGAAAAGATATGACAGGTAAAATTGCAGTTAGTGGTATTTATCCAATGAATAGTGTTCTCTGAAGCTGACATAAAATTTCATTGAGGCAGATAATGCCAACTCTTTAAAAGAAAATAGGGATAATTCTGATGGCGTGGTTATGAGGCCTACTAATCTGGTACATGGACGGCAAGAATTTGAAGATTCAACCGGAGCAAGCACAACTCTAGCAACTGCAATCCTAGAACAAGTTCCGCCCAAACCTGCCACAAGCACACGCATGTTCATCTGAAGCACATTTTGCCTGTTCCAGTGACTAGAGAAAACATAACAAATCCCAAACGAAATGCCTTTTCCACTGTCTTGCTGAATAGTTCATCTTACAAGATATCTCGTCACCTTATAAGAGCTTGCAGATGAGAAAAATCATCCAAAGATAAATAATTTACAAAGAACTACAAATAGACAATTGTTTAAAACATTCTTTTATCGTCGCGCGTAGTGGCCATCGATCGTGCAGATTTGTTAAAAGCAGCTGTTTCTGAGGCACGTGTGCTTAGCAAGAAATCGGTTTCTCGTGCCATTAGCACTGTGCATAAATATCTGTTTAGCTATCAATAAAGTGAGAGCAATTATATGCGTAGTTGATTTATTAGAAGTCTTATCCTTAATATTTATTATCTATCATATATAGGTATCCCCCGTATAACACGATAGTTATGTTCCTAAAAAACGCCGTGTACCTACCATACGAAGCAAATTCCTGCTTTACGAAGCAAAGAGCTATTTTAAGTCCCAACATTTTTTTAAATAATATATAAAATTAATTTTAGTACTAAAAGAAGTATTTACTTATTAAAGCAATAATTAATAAACAGTTACATAAATTACATATCTTTGGTGAAATATCCTCATCGACTGCTCTTTGTTCACCATCATCTTGATACCGGATTTTCATTAATTTACCCAATTTAATGAGTAATCCTCCTATATAATATATAAATTGCCTGCGGAAATTTAATTTAATTACAAACAAATATAATATAGCAGCTAATAAATTAATTTAGTTAAAACTGAATACCTGAATATAATTGATATAAAATTCATGTTATAAAGTAAAACTTTTAAAACAAAATCCAAATTCGCGATAACAAAATCAAGGGACTTTACCAAACCTGAGAAAGTCATCTTATCAAACAAAACCCGTTTCGAATAGAAATAACATACACGCAAATTTCATCGTATGATTATTCTTATAACAATAAACACTTTCGTCAAAACCACCGCCAGCAGTTTATCTTATTTAAATTAATATTTGTACGTATTTTCGTATATCGATTTTTTTTCTTTTGGTATTATTATTGTTTGTTTGGAATGAGAAAATCGTTAGCAAAATAGCAGTATGTCTTATTATTTTAAGTCTGATTACTTAATATTTTTTTCCTTTGTGGTTTACTGTAATTGACTTTTTCGTGGAATAACCGTAACTGATTTTTCGCCCACCATAAACCGTTTAGTTTACCCTCTTCTCGTCTCTTTCGACAAATTCGATTGGCCATTATTTTAACCAATTTTCAGAAGGCGTGTTTCTAGTGCGACGCGCCTAAAATTTTGTTGTGGTAGGATTGCTACTACAACCGTTTTACACGTTCCACCATTTATGCTTTCAACAACCAAAATAGAGCAATTTTGCTCTTCAAATTTTTTAACGGTGAGGAATAAATTTGCAACTGGTCGGACAAAGTACCTAAAATTTTCTGCCTGAAGTTTGTTTTGAGCCTCGCCTTTTTTGTGGCTGACACTAAAATGCCACAGCTCAGCCCGCCCGTCGTAAGCAGCGTCCTTCCCAGAGAATTCATCTAAAATGAACCATTCGGGCTGCTCTTCGACAGGCGCATAATGAACTCGCAGTCTTGAATCTGTTTGGCATCTACAGAAAGCGCCATAAACAAATCTCTTATTTTATTTTATTTCAATTAACTTAAACTATCATAGATTCTACAAAGATTTAGTAACAAAGATTCTACGATCATCGAATCAAGTATACGTAAACTACATCACTTAATTTTCTGCGACAAATATACTACTTCGGCGACAGGGAACAGATCCGACATCACCAAAAGTTAAATTTCTACGTCATAAAATTTTACTACATCGTCAGTAATATATTCCACACCATTTTCCTATCTTCATCAAAATTACCTACAACAATTTATTTTAACGCCATCTTCATATCATTGTCACATCAATGGTCCGAAATCTACAACATCTTCGATAAGTCTGCGTCATTTAATTAGTTAATTCCATCAACATTTAATAGAAGCTAAGGAAAAGACTCGCAGTTCAATACGAAGATAAATTATTAACATAAAATCAAATTATATTTTATTTCGCTATTTTAAATTCTTATTTTGCCAATGGAAATGGTATGGAACAGCATAACAATTTTTGCATTGTAATTAACTTCTTAATCCAATGTTAGTGAGTTCAAATCGCGTTTAGAGTCCTTATTTGACGTTATAAATATTAGAAGAAAAAATCAAAAAATTAAAACATGTTATTGCGTACATCATCAAGTGTTTAAGTACTTTTTATAGAATAGAATAGAATAGAATATATATTGTGTTATTATATTACAAATTATGTTTACACTCGTCACTAGTTAGTCATTACACATTCTTGATACCTATAATGCTATATCATTAAATTGATAAACATTAGTAATTACAGTATAATAATGCATTAATACATTTATACTTTAATATAATACATACACTAAGATTAAGAGTATATAGTACATTAAGAACAATATTTACATCACTGCCACGTATTAAACAGACCTTGATGTACACATTCAACATTATTGAGACATGGATATGTCAGAGTTGTTTTTACGTTTCTTTATTTTAGATTGTACACATTCTTGCTTGCAAAATACTCATCAATACAATAGAAGGCACACCTCATCATCAGTATAGGTTTCAGTCTATCCTTTATATATTGATAGGACTTATTTCTAATCAGTGGGGGTATCTTATTAAAAAAAATTTTTGGCGCGTAGTAATTGCTGGAGTTCAAACTTGTTTACAGCCTACAGAATGGGATATCAATGTCGCATTTATTTCGACTGTTATATGAGTGTTCATCACTGTGTACATGATACTCATCACGGTTTACTATTAGGTATTTAATACACTGTTAGTATCTGGTGGTATATACACTGGTGGTTATGTTAGTATCTTATACTGAGTGAAGTACTGTTTAACATCGTGTCTATATTGTAGGCCAGCCATAAGCCTTGATTGCTTTTCTTTGTATTAAAAATTTGTATATATATTTGGTTTTCATATGGGGGGAGTGCCCCCAGATTATTATACAGTAACATGCTACTGATTGAAACAGCGAGTAGTATGCTATTATCGCTATTTCTAAGTTTGCATTATTATAAATATTTTTTAGTGCAAAGATGTTCCTCGATAGTTTTCGTGACAGACATATAACATGATCATCCCATGTTAACTTTGTATCGAGTGACAGTCCTAGAAATGATACTGAATTAGTGTATCCCAGGTATAACTCCAAAGCATCTTTTAATGAAAATACAACTTTGCTCGTTTTGGACTTGTTTAATGATAATCTGTTCACTGTAAACCATTGTTCAGCCTCAGATAGCACTAAATTCATTTCAGTTTGCAAGGAAATAAGATTTTAATTTGTGCAAACTATTGATGCGTCATCTGCATAGAGGATGCAGTGATTTTCCTTACAAGAGCTTTTAAAGTCATTAATGTAAACTAAGAATAGGAGATTTCCTAATGCACTACCTAGAGGTATTCCATGTATTGTTTTCGCTATTTCAGACTTGCTGTGATTTAGCTGTCAGTTGTTTTCTATTTCCTAAAAAGGACTACTAACTCAAGGCTAGTGCTTCGGATTCCATATTTTTAAAGTTTTTCAATGAGTAATAGGTGTTGGACACAATCATATGCTTTGCTAATATCACAGAATACTGACCCCAAATATTTTTTATTTTCAAACGCTTCATTTGCATTTTTATAAAACTATTTATAGCATCACTAGTTGATTTTCCGGATAGAAATCTAAACTGTTCTGGGATAATAATATTGTTTATTATCCCAGACATAGTTGTGACATACCCAGACATAGTGACATAGTTGTACAGTTCCATGTATATCAGATTTTCAAAAATCTTTGAAACCGCTGGAACTATTGCAAATGTCATATAGTTCGAGAACTCTGAGTTATCACCTACTTTAAGGATGGGTACAATTTTTACGACTTTCAGACAATCAGGGTAGTATCCTTCCCGAATACAGTTATTTATTAGCTTGTTAGAGGAATGTATATGTAATTATTTATTATCTTCATAATAGTCATATTCAGATCATAGACATCATTGCAATTATACTTTTTCATACTTTATTATTGTTGGCAATACAAATGGCAAATCCTTTATGATCCGAGATTTTTGGATCAATTATTTTTGTTACATAATAATAATTATTATTATTATTAGTATCGAGGTTAGTTATTATGTTGTCAATACATTTGTGCATTTTCTTTGATTGTTAGCCTTGACTATATAAAAATTACAAAAATCAATACATAATTTATCTTTAGTATAGAAAGGTATATTGAAGTCTCTAATTAGGATGACTTTTATTTTTTTGAACCCTGCTTCTGAGTATCCCATTCAATATATCGATAAAGTCATCATAATTTCGAGAAGGTGCACGATGTAATAGGGAACAGCGGATTCTTATCCAACCCTAATAATCTCATGTACGGCTATCTTCGTGTTACAAAGTAGGAAAATATATAAAGCAGTATAGTAGTTAAAAAAAGGATGCAAATTACGTCCGTGCTTTGAAAAATTCTGTAACAATATTTAGTAACATTCTCTATTTTATGCAAAAAATCTCTTATTTTAGGTTATTTGCTTGTGGCTGAGAGATCTTTATATATATCGTTGTATGGAGCCAAACATTCTCAACATTCTCTTTGCGCTTCTCTCAACGTAATGATCTCCATTTACAAAATATAACTCCAATTGTTCGCCAAACTCTGGGCCTCTATTTATGCTTTCTGGAGTAAAATCTTGCACTTTATTGTTTCCATCAGTACCTTCATCCTCTGAATTAGTTTGGTTTATTCCAGAAGCCAATTCCAACGAATTTGCTACATCAGTTTCACAATTAATTCCTGATATCTTCGGCATCAATATCGTGAAAATGCTGGATCAATTAAATGCTCATTTTAAACGGCCTTTAGCCATAAATTATTCCAGCAACCATTTAATGTTGATAGTTTTAATTCTTTCATGGATGGAAGTATGAGGTTAATAGCGTCCAAAATTGTAAAGCGTTTCTATGCTTACATGACTTTCATAGATTCATGGGCAACTTTATTCAAAATCCATCACAAAGATATCCTTATGTACTGAGTTTTAAACGTAGCTATAATCCCTTGATGTAATGGTTGAAGTAATGAGTTGTATTCTTCGGTAGGAATATTATCTCAACATTTTTGGACTGCTTGGTACATTATCCAATAACAGCAGAATTTTAAAATCTAAATGTTTTACTTTTAATTAGTTCTCTACTCTTGGAACAAAACAGTTTAGAAACCATTTTTTTTAAGTAAATCAGTGGTAACCCAAGCTCCCTTATTTGCAGCCTAGTGTAACCGTAAAGAGCATGGGCTTAACCCGGTGATCACATGAGGCGTTACTGCAAAAAAATATTGTTATTCTGTCTCTTGCTGCCTTAAAACCTGGAGCAATATTTTTCACTTTTTGAAATAGACGTTCTTTGTTCCACCAAATGCTCCACATTTTGTTCCATGAAATGCCTGTTTCTTCGCCATTAAAAACCTTATGTTAAATCAATCCTGTTCAATACTTTATTCAACTTATTTGGCTAAGTTTTAGCAATTTCGCTAGCAGCTGATGCACACTACCCTTGTATTTTCATTTCTGTAATGAAAAGTGTTTTCTAGAAAGGTTCAATCAACCTTTACTGGCAACAAACGTGGTTAATAGCAGATACTCAATTTTCTTTTACAAATTTGCCAATATTTAAGGTTATATTTTTAATAGCATTAGTAAAATAGAAAGAGGAGTCATTAAAGGAGATACTATTTCCCCAAAACTTTTCACGCTGGCCCTGGAAGACGTCTTTAAGATGATGGATTGGAAGGAGAAAGGTATTGGGGCGGACGGTAAAATGCTCAGCCATTTGGGATTCGCGGATGATATTATTATCCTGGCCTCATCGTCAGAAGAACTCAAATGATGCTCGAACAACTACGTCACGCATCTGCAAAAGTAGACTTGCAAATGAATATGTCCAAAGCCAAAATTTGAAACGAAAACGTAGAACCAATTACTATCAAGGGACAAAGAATAGAAAACGTCAAGGCGTATATATATTTGGGTCATGCCATAAAACTAGGCAAAGATAATCAAACAACTGAAATTTCGAGGAGGATCAAATTTGGAGGGGCAGCTTTTGGTTGACTGAACTAAATATTCAAGAATAAAATTGTCAACAGGCTACGAGTCAGTCAAAGAGCAATGGAGAAAGAGCCATGGTGGGCATAAGACTTCGCGACCACATTAAAAGGAACATCTGAGAACATCTGCCGACAATCGAAGATAACTGATATCATCGGGAGAATATCCAGTTCTCAGTGGTCATGGGCAGGACATTTAGCCAGACAATCAGAGGAGAGATGGCCAAAAAGACAATTATCTTGGAGACCACGCTTTACAAAACGTTCAGCTGGTAGACCCCTTAAAAAATGGACCGATGACATTCGAACCATAGCTGGTAAAGATTGGACGAGGAGATCACAAAACCGAGACAATTGGAAAATATTGAAAGAGGCCTACATCTTGCAGTGGATGGATAACGGCTGAAGAAGAACATTAGTATCCAGTGGGATCCACTACTTTGAGCAGTCGTCAGTCCAAATACTAAGACCCTTTTCCAGTTTTTCTACAATTTCTGCTCTAAGACGATTGTCATATTTGCGGAGAGGGAACAACCTGCAGTAACTGATGATCTAATTTTCTGTTAACATTTCTGCAAGGTATCGATTGTAGCTTCATTTAAATTAAAGGCTTTTCCAACATATGATACCTTTTCCTCCTTTTTAACGGTTCGTTACTCACCTCGGCTCATTATGACCCGACAGCGTTTTGATTGCTGATATTCATGTTGGTCCGCATGCAAAGGGTGTCGTCTTCCATCTAATCTCTAATCTCAGTGGATATGAATGTGGACAGTGGCACTCTGTGTAACAATGGGCTCGAGGCGCATCGATTTGAAGAGAACTTCTACTAAAATTCTTAGGAAATTTAGAACTATGACCAATAGGAAAACATCTTTGATCCGTTGAAAATGTTAAGGATTAATATTGCATTATATTTCTGTCGAAATAATACGGAACATATAAGTTTTTTTAAAAAAGAGCTCGCAGAATTATAGAATCAATGTTTTAGGAAAAAATTTTTATGTGATTCAAAGAAAGTAGAAAATAAGCAATTGTGTGCAAGCTTAGCAGTTTTAGTGCCACTACGTCCCATTGTATCGCTAGAATGCGTTTTATGGATAACGGATTTCGGAAGGTACGCAATATTCGTATTCCCTTATTAAACTCTTTCCACTACAAAAGAGTTAAACATCTGCGTTTTTCTCTCGCTCATTAAATTTTTAGTTAGCGAATTAATGTATTATATGGAAGTGAATTAAGATTTATTTAGCAATTTATATTATATTAGAGCATTACTTATAACATTCATAAATTGAATTACTTTAAATGGGACCTATTAATCGATAAAAAAATTTAATTTCATTCGATATAATAAGCCTACAACTATTACAGAAAATATAAAATACGTAAACAAAAGTAATGTAATTGTTTATTAATTACGAATATGAAAAATGAACTTTCCTCTGAAAGGTAAAAACCTCTGAAAGGAGTGTAACTTCAAGCATATGGGGGAATCCCTTATATCGCGGCTAAGTTCTAACCTTGAGGTGTGAATAAAATGCCGCAGAATTTATATAGTAATACGTGAGAGTAAACTTTGTACCCCTTTTTAAGCATATTGCGCGCACGGAGGATTGTGAGATTTGGCATTGTTAATTATGAATAATGTAAATAGTATACAAAATGATGATTTGAAAAATTATATGCAATGATTATAGAGGTATACTCGTGGACAGAAGAACATGAATAACGTTCAAACTTAAAAATATAATGAATTACGGTTGAATTTCCACCAGAAGGCGACAACTACTTAAAGCAATTTTATAGATATCACAGCCATCACAGATGGATCACTAAAACGTAATGTATTAAATGAAATATTAATTCGTGTAAGTAAAAATTACTTAGACTTTGCAATTAGATTGTTTCAAAATTACAAGTGTACTAGCAACACACATAATTAGATTGTAATTAATAATTAAATAATGAAAACGAAAGCAAAATCATTAATTTGTAAAATAATTTAAAAATAAATAAATAACATTTTATTTATTTATAATAACATCTTATTAACAACTTAAACAAGGTCTACTGGCGTGAGACGTTCATTCCCGTTATAGTTCATTATATTTATAAAAGTAACATTTGTTTATAACTCAATAGATTTTATCCTCTACCTAAATTCATTTTCTTCTAATCATTGGTATACAGACCGAAATGAAACCAAAACTTTGTACAAATGAAAATCTTTAAATTTTATAGTACTTTCTTACGTAAAAGAGCATATCCTTTTGAAGTGAAGGTAGTCGTAGGGATAGCTCATTTAATAATATATATTGTCGTTTGATCTAGGATTCATGTTTGTTAACCTTTCAAAAGTGTTTTGTCTACTTAAAATAGCTCTCGTATGGCTAAAATTTGCTCATCTATTTCTATATAACATTAATCTAGAATTATTTTAATAAACTCATGTTCAAAATTAACTATTAAAGCATTCTGATTTAATTTCTAAAATTTTTGTATCTTCTAAAAAATATTTATTCTATCTGAACATAATCTAGTAGCTTTATGTCAATAGAAAATAATTTTCACATTTCTGGCGATAACAGCTGAAAGTTAATATCAAGTTTTATTAAAAACATAGTTCAAGCATCATTTAAGTTTTGACTACAAGTTTGTTAACTTTTGTCCGCATATAAAATATAAGTTAACATGTTTTAAAGCCAATGGTGAATCTGTAAGAGCGTTAACTTTGTTAGAAGAAAGACATACAGTGCGTTATGCAGTTAATTTGCTCGGCATTAATCATGCGACAGAAAGTCGAATGATTAGAATATTACAAAATGACTCACAGGTGAGAGAGATAATCGTTTTCTGCGACTACGAGCTTTCAAAATAGGCGAATAACAAGCAGAGAACTCATTAACTAGCTACAAGTGTTCACAGTAAGGACAAGGTTGAGGAAAGTACGATTGAGTAGTAGGAGGCTTCAATTGGATCACCACTTAGAAGCTGCATTACTTACCGCAGTACACAGCATACTACGTTTGAGATTTGTCAGATATCATGGAGATTAGAAACGACTTTTGTTTCCGAACGAGGCTAGAGTAAGCTTAAAATCTCCATATGGCTGCGAAAGGTTATGGCGAAGAACTGGAGAAGATATCATGATTAAATAATCTCTCGAAAACGCCATACGGACTTAATCCCTATTCGCCAAAGATCATGAATGCTAAATACTATCTACATCGCTAGACAAATTTTGGATTACAGTAAGACCCCGCTTAACGCAGGGGATAGGTTCCATCAAAGTAGAGCGTAATGTGAAACAGCGCTAAACGAGCCTATCTTAACATGTAAATAATGGGGTTAGGGGAAGATAAATAGAAAATTGGTTAGATA
>WYDF02048813.1:0-12172 GCA_009867245.2 Adranes taylori | reverse complement strand
TCACTGAAATCGGCGTCTAAATTTTGAATTGCAAACGGACCTTGACGTACCAGGAATACTCTTGTATTGTCGTCAATATTATTAGGCCATAATCCAACATCTTTCATAGAAATAACTTATGTCATAATTTAAAATCTCTTTGTGAAATTCGCTGGATAGATAGACATGATGCAATATTTCAATTTAAAACAAATTTTATAAAAATCATAGAAGCATTGACTTCCATATCACAATGGAAAGAATCAGATTCATCCTCAAAAGTAGGAATGTTTAAAACATTCTTTAACTTCCATTAGTTTTATAATAAGTTTTCAATGTAATTGATAATATAAAAACAAAAAGAACAAATGCCTGCAAAGATTTTGAACAATTATTTTTAAATGTTAATGAAGGAGGTGAAGCTCTTGGGATTACTCTTTAAATGCTTCGTTTAACTTCTGGTCAGAGAAATAGAAATAATCCACAAGTAAACAATTGTCAAAATTATTATAGAATAACTACATACCATTATTAGATAACGTTATTGAAGATTTAGAATTTCGTTTCAATGGACAAAGTTTTACTGTAATTGATTTAAATCTTTGTATTCCGTGCATGTTAATCAACAAAACAAAATCTGAAATTTAAAAAGTAGTTTAGTCATTTTCTAAATATTTAAGTCTGATTGAAAATACTAATGCATTGACTTTGGCTTGCAATCTAAATGCAGAAATTGAATTTTATGACTATTTCCATTTAAGTATCTTTGCACATATTTGTAACTTTAATTTTATTCTATGTATCAATTCAATAAGAGTCATTTCTGTTTTAATGCCACAATGAATAATTTCTGTTTTAATGTCAAAATGAGTCATTTCTGTTTAAATCTTTCTCTTTCTTGCCTTTAAAATTTGATTTTTAATAAAATATCTAGCGAGGAGGACCTGTGTGTTGGGTTGTTATAAGAGAATGAGGACCGTCCTCACTCTCAGAAGTGTAATCTTTAGAAGATCGGACTGTTCTGAGGTCTTCTAAAGATTACCCCTCCCAGAACTAAAAGCTGGCTACTCCACTGGTGGCATTCATCAATATACTACATGACATCAAAACAAATTTATGATAAGTCACTTTCACTTAAAGTTAATTTACCTATAATATTCGGGAATCCCTTTCGTTCGTAATAATAGTCCTTAGTTTTTTTGTTTCTGTTGTTCATCTGGCCAGTAAATTACATCTTTGGCAAAATGACTTAAAAATAATGTTACTCTGGTTATAACATCGTAAATCAAACTCAAATATAAATCAAAACCATCTGGAACATCACGAAATGATGAGGTTTGATGACCAGAAAACCAAGAATATGTTTTTTCGGCGAAATATTGCTTCGTGTATTTGCTAGAATGTATTTATTTATTCTATAATTTTATAGATATTATGAGTACTTACTATTTTTTTTATAACATTTTGGTACTGACCACTTGTTGGAAATTTTGCAATTAAATTAGATGCTAGATTTAGACTAATTCGAAAATGCTTTATAAATTCATTATCAGAATATTGGTGCACTATCTACAAATAAAATAGAAATTAAATTTCATAAAAATGAAAAATTAAGAGGTAAGGTATTTACCAATTGATAATTTTTTATGGTTGTTCTTGGATGACTTCTGAAATATTTTTCTATAAAGCTGTGATAAACTTAAGTAGTGCCACTAGAATCATCGCTTGATGATAAAATGTCTTCATCGTCATCCGCTAAAGAAAAAAATAAAAAGTATTTTATTTAGAAATAAGCTACATACAAAAAAATTTAAAATTACACAAGAGTTTACTGCAGTTTGCAAACTACGAAATTCTTGACAGAAAATATGAATTTCTATTTATTTACTATTTTTATTATTTACTTATTTGCTAATTATTGTATTTAATCTATTATGCAAGTATTTTGTTATTAATTTGTTCTTGAAGTTTTTAATGCCTACACAACAGTTTAATTTCTGCTTCTCGTTTATTATATGCTATAATGGCCCTAAAGAATAGTGAATTTTGTGCAGCTTTGCTATTAGTGTGCTGCGGGATAAACCTTGTCTTATTCCTTGTGTCATAACATTAGGAAGTTCCCGCACAAGGCACGTTAAACTTACGATAACGTTAAATGTTTATGATGACGTACGGTATTCGAATATAACGTTTACTTAAATTTCGTGGCTACGTTACGGTAAATTACAATGAAAGTTACCTAACCTTTTTTCTTCCGATAACAAATAGGTGATACAAATAGGCGCTAGGTGATATTGATGTTGAATGGAGGACGCAATTAGAATTGCATACTTTGAAAATCAGCGACGTCCTCGTTTTATTCGTGCAATACAATTGGAAGGTTCAGATTACAGAACTTTTGAAATGAAGCAATTCGTTTATATTTCCGATTGGAGCGAGAGGATATAGTGCGTCTTTTGAGAGCATTAAGATTACCTAGGGAGATTTGATCGACATGTTGTATGGTAAGTATCTTTCTCCTTAAAACCCATCACCGACCCAAGTTGAAGAGTAAATGAATATTTGATAAATTAAGATACAGTGGATTAAAATGAAGTCATAAGATAGTAATTAAAGATATCTAACTAGTTAAGATGAAAATTTAATTAAAGCGATTGACAAAACAATGAATCACCTATAAAACATTATTGTAACATTGCTCGCTGTAAAACGTTGGCTAAAATATATTGTAACCATGAAATTCAGAGGCACTTGCTCAAATAGTGTAATGTTACCACGTATAGAGTGTCGGAATGGGAAGTTAAGTTGTCTTAATAATATATAATATTGTGAAGCACTACTAGTGGTTGTTAGTAGGCAGAGAACAAGCCAAGGGCTTATATCTAAATACTAGGTACGCGCTTACCTAGTAAGAGCGCATATTTGTGATGGGTTTAGCTGATGATTTTGTTGAATTGTCGATTTAACGTTATTGGAATTTTTGGAAAGAGAGTTGGGCTATTTTTAGATCCTGCGCTTAGGAAAGCATTTAACTGTAGCTAGATTAATAGGCTTATGTAGTTACCTATTTTTAGAGGTCTGATTTCTTTTGAAATTGTGTTCAGAATGTACATATCTGATCAAGTGTGTTATTTGTAAACTTGAGTTTATTTGTTGAATTTCAGTAACTTAGGCCATCATGGTGCATAGCAAGCTTGGGATCATCAATATCTCACGCGCCTCTGAAGGTCGGAGGCCAGCGTTGGCGAAGGCGTAGGCAGCGGCAGAAGGTTCCCCAATTTCCGGATTCTGACATCAGTGGAACGCTTCTGTAGCCAACCATCTGGATCTGCGTGGAAGACATCTTAGTCCAAAGCGTATCATTTATTCTTGATTTGGCGCATCACGCACGTATAATTAGTAATTTATTGATTTCATTAACTGCTTAGAGTTATATTTCTTCCAACGCCGGTATGTGACGTGGCTAAAATCAAAGGAGGGATTTTTGGTGATTTAATTTAGGGGTTTATTATAAGGGATGGTCAATTTTGGTATTTCATAACGGGTTGAAAATGGGGATTTGGTTATTACGGGATTGGGTGTCATTGCATGTGCCATAACATAGGATTTTCTAAACGCAGTTATGGAATAGGAGTGAGGCGAATTGTGTTATTGTAAAGCCACTGGAAGCATCCAAGGGTTATTTGTTATAAGTTGCCATTACCATTTTAACGTGTTGTGTTTTGAATAAACAGGTCGGAGACATTATAGGGGTCAGGAAGCAGAAATTTGAAGGGGTTGTGATTGTAAATATTAGGCCTAGGGGTTCAAGTTGTATAATTCCGATTGTAATACTTCCTAACCCTCTTCTACATATAATATGTAAGATATAGGTGGTAGTGATTTATATTTAGCGGGGTCTAGTATACTCAAACATTAAAATAAATAGTTAGCTAGATTGCTATATTCAGGACAATTTAATAACATATCAAATTTATCAGTTCATTTTCATAATAGCTTGAAGACTTAGTGTCTATCGTATAAGGCATTTGCCATATTAAATAAAACTTTTTGTGATCACATGCTTACTCAAACAAAAAAAATAAATAGTTGGCTGCATAGCTATGTTCAGGACAATTTAATAACATATCAAATTTATAAGTTTATTTTCATAATAGGTTGAAAACTTAGTGTCTATTGTATTAAGTAATTGCTGTATTAAATAAAACTTCACTTGCTGTAATCACATGCTTAATGAGATATTGGTTGTATATTGCCTCTGTAGTTAAGAGAAATATTTTTTTGGTAAATATTTGAAATAAAGTGTGGCTTATTAATTGTTAATTGTAGTAATTTATTTGTGTGTGCTCTTCCCCCCTATTATTTTATCCGAGATTAGGTACGATGTCTGGCGCCCATTGAAAGCAAGAACCGAAGCTCATTCCATTTAAGCACAGGAGCCGAGTGACTGGACGTCGTCTGTAATTCCGACCTGGCCGCGGCATACCATCTTCCGCTAGGGTACTGTTGCCTTCCAAAGAAGGCAGGTTATAATATGTAAGTCTTAATTATTTCATTATTAGTATGTGTATGTTTGTAAACTACGAGAGCATTTGGCAGCATTGTAATATAACTAGAAAATTATTAACGGGACTTGGTTTTTTGGACGAACTAGATAATCGGGTTCACCGATATTCGGCCGAACTGTAAATATGTATTACCATTTTAATGTATTTGGGTAAATCCCAAACACTACTGTGGTAAAACATAAATTAGAAATTTAGTAATTTGGTAACGCACCAAGAAATTTGGTAACAACAATTTCAGAACCTGCACCTTTAAACAAATGAACCAATTATAGAGAATATAGATGTTTAACTCTAATGTAATAAGTTGAACCTTATCTTTTCGCCATCTAGCATTTCACGAGAATATATTTCTAAAGATAATTTCCCGATAGATGGCACTGCGCTTTCTTTTTAGAATCTATCATGAAATTGTCTTTACTAATATCCTTTACAAAAGATTTTATGTTATGATAATTTTTAAGTTAAGGTTCAAAATAAATAAAATAACAATTTATTTAAAGTGATTTATTTTTCTTTGTTGTATTATCCTTATATAAATCACATTATACACTTGTCCTTCTAAGTTATATTCATCGAAGAACAAACAAAATAAAATATATGTAGATGTAAAAATAATAACATAATGATAATGAAATCATTCCTTTTTTATCATTTACTTAAGATTTTTTATACATGTTTCATACATATATACAAGTGTCCCAGACCGTAGCAGTCTTCACTAAATTGTGCTAAATATTACAAGTACAAAAATTGAAATATCTAGAACTGTGCTAAAGATTATCAGTAGTTTGGGACCTTTGTATAAATACATATGATTAATTTGACTAATATAAGAAAGAGAGAAAGTTTGAGAGAGAGAGAGAGAAAAGAAGAAATTTTTTTAATTAATTTATACAATAAACGTTTAATTCATATTAATAAAAATTTAATTTAATTATATAATCACATTTTGTTGTTGTTAAATATTGTTTTAGTTTATTCATGAAGACTTGTGCTTGCTTGGGTTCAAATACATGATTTCAATCCATTTATTAAATACAATAGAAATAAAAAACAAACAAAATTCATCAATGTCTATTTCTCTTTGATGAAAAACTTATTTAAAGAAAGTTAACTTACTAATTAGATAATTTTCGAACACATAAAATGTACAAGTAATAAAAATCTCCCAGATTACGGAATGGAAAGTACATACAAATCCAAGTTATCATGTTCTTCTCGCCCGATGGGACTCAAAGCATGAAAGATTATAATATAAGCTTTAACAATTTCATTTTTTTTTCAGTCTTATATCCAATCAATTTGTCAGTAGTATTTTAAGAAAACGGGAAATGTAAGGAGGACTTTGAAGAAAAACAATTTTCTAATGGAGTAGAAATATATTTAATTAGCGCTCCAAGTCAAACATGATGGTAATAAAATGACTTCTAGTTTATAAGTATTAGAGGATTAATTTGTGCCATTAATAAATTAAAAATACGAAACATATTGGTTATTTTAGCCAATCCTGCTTGGACAAGAGTTCCAAAACATTATGGGGATGGGAAGAACATAATTAATTTAGAAGCGCTAGTAGAATAGAATTGTGGAACATAGTGTTTATTTAAGCTAATCGTGTTACTTGGCTTGGGCAAGGAGTCCAAAACCTTATAAATTGGCGACGAGGGAGGGGGTTGAGAAGAATTAGAAGCGCTAGTAGAATTATCAGTAACAAGGTGGCTTCTAGTAAATATAAGTTTTATCGAGTTTGTGGTGTAATACATAGAAAATACTCGCCTTGGACAAAGAGTCCAAAACATAAATTGGCGACGAGGATGGAATGAGACGATTAATTTAGAAGCGCTTTAGCAGAAACAAGGCGGCTTCTAGTATATAAATTGTATCGAGTTTGATGTGCAATGAATAAATAGTTATAAAATACGAAACATAGTGTTTATTTGAGCTAATCCTGTACTCGGCTTGACCAGTTATAAATTGGCGACGAGGAGGGGATTGGAAGAGCTACGATAAATTTAGAAGCGCTACAGTAAGAAGATAGCTTGTAGTATATAAGTTGTATCGAGTTTATTCTGTAATGAATAAATAGAAAATACGAGACATAGTGTTTATTTTAGCTAATTCTGATACTCAGATTTGATATGGAGTCCGAAACATTATAAATTGGCGACGAGGATGGGATGAGAAGGACACACGATTAATTTAGAAGCGCTAGTATAATTAGCAGTAACAATATGGATTTATAGTGTATAAATTGTATGGAGTTTGTTGTGCAATGAACAACTAGAAGCATAGTATTTATTTTATCTAATCCTGTTATTCGGTTTGGAGAAGGAATCCAGAACATTAAATACATGTTGGCCAGATTTGATAGTTCTTTGTTCCCACGAAATTAACATCTTTGTAGAGCCTAATGTAATAACAAAACGATTGAGTCAAATAATATAGTCAAAGTCGCGTTTTTATGAATGTGTGTTTATGCTATATGTGTTCTCGTACCAAATAAAATTAATAAAAATTATATTAAATTCTATTTTTTCTTAACGTAAAAAGTTCAATTTAGTATTTTTATTGTGGTTTTCCGTAAATTTTTTTTTAATCACGACAAATGTAATATGTCTTAATTAAAATGCCAAAGAAAAAGCCTTTGAATAAAATATTATTTTTACAGAAAAATTATACGCCATTTGATGGCTAGAAGGTTTATTAATAACATGAAAATCATGTAATTGCCCAAACAAATTATTTATCATCACATAATGGTTTTAAAATATTTATACGTCACAAACTATTTAAGTTACGTTTTCAGATTCTACTACCATATACAAATTTGAATAAGATAATTAATTATTATTATTTTATTAAATAATTTATTTTTTTCTATAATTAATATTTTTTAATATCTGTCGATAGTCATTTGTTTCGAGCTTAAATACATTTTTTATTCCTTAGGAATATTTAACAAATAAATGTTAATAAAAACTTCTTAGTATTTTATGTTCAAATAATTCAGAAATGGTTAATAAATTTTAATACTAAACCAACTATAAATTAAAATAACAATAAAGGAGCTGTGTATATACTAAATTCATTGGTCAACGAAATTAAACTTTAATAAGATAGTAACTTAATTATCTATAATCACTCATTGAAGAAAGATAAATAGATGATAGATCTAGTGATGGGAATTCTGGTTCCACACTCAGAACGCGACGATCTATTTAGTTCCATAAAGATACCGCGTTAAAGTACCGTTCTTCGTTCCGTCTAAAACTCTACATCTATGCCTTAAAGTAAAAGGCAGTAAATATAGGTTTGTTTTAATTTTATATAAAATAAAATGTACAGGTAATTAAATATTGTATAATTTCCAAATGTTCACTATTTATTTTAAAATTCAAGTGATTTACCAAATTTATGTGAAATGTAAAAAGTGATCATCTATTTCATTCTGTTTCTTAAGCTACCGAAAATGGAGGATTTATCCAAATATGGATTTTTTTGAAACATTCGCACGTACCAAAAAAGGTTTTTGTTAGATATTTTAATAAACACTTCAGACAATCCAGTATTTTTAGTGTCCTACCTACCGAAAAGTTTTTTTCAGGGAAATCCTCAGAATTTCAAAGGAAAATTCAATATTTCTGAGGTATTTTAGTTAATAGTTTAGAAAATTTTTAAATATTTATGAAAATACACAGGAAAATTCTTTGTGTGCAAGACACCAAAAAACAACAAAGAATTTCCCGAGGTACCTATCAAAGTAACTCAAAATATTCTTTTCAGCGTACAACACAGAAGAAATGAATTTTCATAGTATTTATTAAAATAGCTCACAAAATCCATTTCATTGTGTATCTAAGTTACCGAAAATGGCGGATTTGTCAAAATGTAACGCACACAATTTATTTCGGTGCATAGGATAGCGAAATGAATATTCCGACAGCAAAATGGAGAAAATAGTTTCCAAATCAATTTTCTGATGTGCCCAAATGGATTTTCTGAGACCGAAATGGATTTTTTAAGGTATTTCCATATACAAAAAAAGGATTTTGTAAAGGTATTTTCATAAACACTTCAAACAATTCAATATTTGAGTGTCCTATATACCGAAAAGGATTTTTTAGGAGAATTCTAAGAATTTCTAAGAAAAATCAATTATTTATTATTTCTGACGTATTTTGATTAAGCTTAATCCATGACTTAATTAACCAAGTATAAATCTCGGCTCAATTTGCTGCTAAAAGTAGTAAATGCAGTTCAACTATTGAAAATTAGTTAACCAATAATTTAGGTATTCGTAAATAGTAATTAGCAATGAAAAGTAGCAAACAAAATTGAGCACTTGCTTGTTAAATAAATTTTTAGTAGATAAAACCGCACAAGATCGGTTTTGTGCAATAACATAACCTTTAAATGTTCCAATCAACAAAACGATTATAACAGACAAAACATAACAATATTTACCTTTCTCTGTTGTTTCTTTGCTTTGTAGGCACATGCCTACTAAAATTTTACCCCGGGATGTCATTCTCACCGAATTAAACACTAAAGTAAACACCACCAACGACCACGCTGTCAGACCTTACAGAACTGACAAATCATATCTATCTGCTACCTTCAACAGGTAAAATTCCCTAAGTCAACATAGCCGATGTTAGTTGTACTTGGCCTACTTGGCTGCAGTTTGAAACATGGTTGAAACAAGTCGACTTGTTCAGATTTAGCTGTACAGAACGGTACAGCTGGGACTTAGGCAATTTATTTAAAGTTCATTAGCGCCATTCATTAGTCGTATACGACTTGATCACTTTCTCCAGACTAGAAGCATCACTTTATCCAGTGCTTAGTCACATAATCTCATTTTTGTCAAATTTTGACTTGGTCACTTTTTGCAGTTAGCCCACGATATACGTGTTTTGGTCATATTCATTACATATTAATTTTTCAGAAATTAATTCGTTTGTAATTTTCCCATTTACACAGTTTGTTGTACGCTTCTGAGGATAATTAAAAAATAATCAAACATGTCAAAACTAAACCGTATAACCAAACACGAGCTTGGAGAGTTCATGAATTGAAAACTGAGAATTGATAATCTGCGTAGAAATGCCGGATATATTTCCAAAATTATTTGAACTTTAACCAACAAAAGTAAAATATTACACAAAGTATTTTCCTTAGAGAAAACAAAATACAAATTTTAATACTAAATAATAACAATAATAATAATCATAATAGTGACTATCAACAGATATCTATTTTGTGATGATTACTTACTGCATTTTTTAATTATAAATAATTATTATGAATATAAATTTTTATTCATTCAGACGGTAGACTACAATGAACACGATTTTTTTCATAATCAATAGCAAAAAGGAAACATGATATGCGAGACCGCCATTATTTATTTATATATAATTCTATCAAACCAATAAATAAATGGTTTTATTAAAATTACAGTTAATAATCTTTTTTCCTTGTTTTGTTAAGGTTTTGTTTTATATATCATATTGACCTGTGTCACATAGTGTTTTTTTAATAATTTTTATGTGCCTGTTCTTTTATTGTTTCTATGGTTTTTAAATACAAAATTGTTTTAAGATATAGGGATTGCAATTTAAATTTTTGGACATTGGTTTGCATATAAATGTTACCAAATTATGCTATTCGGAATGTTATTTTTGGTATAAATACACACAAACATAAATAAGGATAAACCCAGTATTTGGTTCGATTAATCAAGCTTTATAGAAGACATTTTGGGTTGCTAAATCTTGAAATACATTCGGTTTTTATTCAAACAACATAAGACTTGCAAAGATACTCTAGATAGATAGATCAGGGGGGTTGGGAAATGTTTTTACCACGGAAAGCGCCATTTTAATATTTTTCGTCATAAATAAAAACACAGAAAGGCCGTAGGTATCCCAATCCTGGTATACATAGTTTGGGAGGGTAGAATGGCAAATATTAAATATACTTATAATTGACCTACATTTAGAGAACTATTTAAATTAAACCCCTTTCGTTTAGTATTGTTTTAAAGAGAATATCGTTCTAAATAGTATTGTCTTAACGTAACCGCGATTTATTGGACACGTCCAAAAAATACGCACACGGCTAGCATCTTTTAGTGTCCACGAGGGGATAAATGTTCTCCACGGAGTGGAAGAATTGCTGGTCAAGAGAAAACCGAAGTAGTTTCTCGCGTAAATCAGTTTTTGCGTCCATGCATTAGAGAGAGAGAGAGAGAGAATCATTACAAAAATAATTTGAGTAATGGGCGTTTAATAAGTAAGAGCGGGATACAACCACTTGTTTTTTTGCGCAAGATTCCCCGGTAAGAGCCCATCACGATCGATATAAGCAAAAAAATTATAAGGGAACGAGCAATTATTGTTCAGATCGAGTAGCTCAGTAACGCTCATATTCGTTAGAATTTTTGATTTTAAAGTACGTGATTCTTTTTCTGTTAAGAATTGTGTAAGCATTTTCTTATAAGTTGACAATTTCAGTCTAAAGTTTATTTTATAATACGCGTATTTATTCGTTAATTTTTATTGTGTGAATTATGTCTGAATACAATGTGAGTAATAATTTTCTTTTATTGTGAACAGAGAATAGAGAAACTATCTTTTTAGAAATTATTTATAGAGAAACTAGATAACTATCTTTTTATTTTCTTTGAATAAATAATGACGTTTTTACTTTGAACATAACGCAATGAAACTAACTGAATATGAATCTTAGTAAAACGTCAAAAGTAAAATTATAATCGCTGTTTTTTTATCACGGATGTATTTTATTCTAACCTTTGACTATGCACTATTTAATAAAGTTGATGTTTATATTTTTTGTCACGATATAAATAAATCTTTACAAGTATGTTTTATTATTCACCTAAATTCGTCAGCCCCTTTTAATTATCAGATTTTGTTTAATAAATTATTTTCTTGTAAAGTGACTATTTTTGTAGATCAAAACATTGTTTAAAACCTTGTTGAGTTTTATTTGAAGTGTATTTATTTTATTTCATTTAACTAATTCATGGACCAAACTTACTTTATTAAGGTTGTATCATTTGCTTTAATCAAATATGCTGCTTTGATTTATTGTGAAATTATCAAGTATGTTTATGTATGTACTTTCTAAAAGCCCCAAATAATAATTTATTAATTGTGAGTACGCCCAAATCTCATTATTACTTTAATACCGGTCGGATTGAATTGTAGAATTTATTTCCCCAATTAGGACTCGCATGTCACAATATTAAACGTGACAATATTATGTCAAAATTTTGTATATGTCAAGTAAGAATAAAAAACGAGCATCGAGATAATAGTAAAGCAAATGTTAGCGATGGAGTCTCATGGTGCTATTATTATTTACGTGATGGCGATAAAGTTTTTTAAAAGTCTAAACCTTATGGAGAAGATTTACTTGTAGAAAAGTTGGAATGCCTCTGAGTGTTTAGAAGAGGGGGACAAGGCTGCGTAAATTGAAGGAAAAACCTATTGAATGACAAAAAAACTCGATTCCGGGTATGGACACTTCTTTTTTAGATATTCAAAAATATTATGGGTTGGCCATTAGGAGAAATACCAATGAGAACTTTGGAAAGT
>WYDF02048812.1:0-20301 GCA_009867245.2 Adranes taylori | reverse complement strand
ATATTGAATTAATTAATTATAAACAATACAGTTACATTAAATGGTATATTATTACGAAGAGTTAATATAACAGTTATTATAACAGTTATATAATAAAAGAGTTAATGCAATTGTGTCGTTTATAATTAATTATTTTATAAATTAGATATGTATATTAAACTTATAAAATAGTAAAATAATTAATTACAAATTACACAACTATATTAAATAATTAATATGACTTAATATAACAGTTATATAACAAAGAGTTAATATAATTGTGTCGTTTATAATTAATTTCTTTGCTATTTTATAAATTAGATATGAATATCAAATTTATAAAATATTGAAATAATTTATTATAAACGACACAATGGTATTAAATTGAGTAAAAGTACGAACAGCTAATAGAAGTTAATAAAACAGAAGATTTAACACAATTTTGTCGTTTATAATGTGTCTTTTATTTTATGCTAATCTAATTGAATTACTATTATTATTTGTATTAATATAATATAATTATTTTGTGAATATAATATTTAATATAATTGTGTCGTTTATAATTAATTACTCTATTATTTTATAAATTGCATATGAATATCAAATTTATAAAATATTGAATTAATTAATTATAAAGGATACAGTTACATTAAATGATGTATTATTACGAAGAGTTAATATAACACTTATTATAAAAGTTATATAATAAAAGAGTTAATGCAATTGTGCCGTTTATAATTTATTATTTTATAAATTAGATATGAATATTAAACTTATAAAATATTAAAATAATTAATTACAAATTACACAACTATATTAAATAATTAATTTGACTTAATATAGCAGAAGTTAATATAACAGTTATATAACAAAGAGTTAATATAATTGTGTCGTTTATAATTAATTTCTTTACTATTTTATAAATTAGATATGAATATCAAATTTATAAAATATTGAAATAATTAATTATAAACGACACAATGGTATTAAATTGTGTAAAAGTACGAAGAGCTAATAGAAGTTAATAAACAGAAGATTTAACACAATTTTGTCATTTATAATGTGTTGTTTATTTTATGCTAATATAATTGTATTACTATTATTATTTGTATTAATATAATATAATTATTTTATGAATATAATAGTTAATATAATTGTGTCGTTTATAATTAATAACTCTATTATTTTATAAATTGCATATGAATATCAAATTTATAAAATATTGAATTAATTAATTATAAAGAATACAGTTACATTAAATGGTGTATTATTACGAAGAGTTTATATAATAGTTATATAATAAAACAGTTAATGCAATTGTGTCGTTTATAATTAATTATTTAATTATTTTATAAATTGGATATAAAAGTCAAATTTACAAAATATTGGAATAATTATAAACCACACAATTATATTAAATAATGTAATAATACAAAGAGTTAATATAATAGGTGTAAATATAACAGTTCTATAACAGAAGAGTTAACATAATTGTGTCGTTTATAATGTGTCGATTGTTTTATATTAAAATATGTGTGTTACTATAATAATTTTATTAATATAATAGTTAATATAATTGTGCCGTATATAATTAAATACTATTTTATAAATTGAATATGTATATGAAATTCATAAAATATTGAAATATGTAATTATAAACGACAGAATTATATTCAATGGTGTAATATTACGAAGAGTTAATTTAATATAACAGTTATATAACAAAGGGTTACGATAATTGTGTCGTTAATTTTATATTAATACAATTGTATTAATATAACTATTTTTATTTAATATAATTTAGTTCAAATTATGTTGTTAATCAATATAATTGTGTAGCTTTAATTAATTATTTTATAAATTCTATATGAATATCAAATTTATAAAATAATCAAAGTAAAAAAGTAATTAATTAGAAACGACACAAGTATATTCACTTTTCAGTCTGCACCAGGACTTCCAAAATGCGTCAGACACTTGTTTTCTAAAGCGGTCCGCGAACCCCCTGAATGCAGCCCGCAAAGTTAAATTATATTATACTACTATATTATTACACTAAGTTTTTAATGCAATATTGAATCACTTTGACAACTAAAAGAATTAAGTGAACTAAACTTAAACATAAAACCTTTATTTCAAGTGGCACATTAAACAGATCTATCTATATGTATATACGATCTTTTTTCTCTCTGTTGGAAGGGTAAGAGCGCGTGTGATAAGTAATTTGATATTTTCCTTTTTTCTAAAGGGACTCGTTGCGTCTGCTGATGCGACTTAATTGGCCGAGATGTTAAATTTGATAGGAAATGTGTTTGGTGTCTGTATCAACATTAGGAGGTTTCTAAACTGACATGGAACACACATGTGTTTCATATTGTCTAGATTACATTTATAAATTAATGTTAAATATTACAGAAGTCATTTAAAAATCTTAATTATTTAATTTTAGTATAAATTTTAAACATAATTTATTTATGACTGGTAAATAAGTAACCGAATTGAGAAACTAATCAAAATCAACAAATCATACCTTCCAAGCAGAGCTGCCTTATGAATTGTAACAACATTAGGCCGTAGATATTTAATAGGTCCGCTTCTTAGAGTAGAAACAAAATAAAGAAAAAACATTGTAATATAAGCGACTGACGACAGCGCATCTTCTATAAAAGTGGCGTGGGTTGCGATTTTGGTGGCCTAGTCAAAAAAAAAAAAACCGCTCTGCTACCAAGAATTGGAAAAAAGGAGTTAGTTCCTGAAAAACTCAATTCAAAATTAAGTGAAAATTCACGTCAAAATTAAATAGAAATAAAAGACTTGTCTTACCTAAGTGAAACGTTCATATTATTATTCACGTGTGTTATTTTCATATTTTTTTATCACTTATTTTGGTGCTAAATATGGCACTTGTGTTCAGTTTTTTGATCTTTCAAAGTAATAAATATCCATAAAATGTCAAACTTGTGTTATGCTACAAGCGGTGCTTTATACAGATCACATGCATAAATCGTAATATGCTTCACCATAACAGTATAATATTATTGTATCGTCACCAACGTTGATTGGTGTAAAGCAAATTTTAACATCAAGCTATATATTATTAATGGCGTCCATAAAATATCAAAAACTTTTATTGATCTAATAAAATAAATCCTGCTCGACTGTTTAGTGTAAGCACCACACAGCGCGAACAAGAGGATATTACTCAGATTACAATTTTGGGTGTTTCTTAATAAGTCCCTACACATAGTACGATTTTGTTTTAATCGATCAAGAATGATAGATGCAGATTTAGTTAGGTTTAGGAATATTTTAAATTTCAGTTAAATATTTGGCCTCAATTAGTTGGCATGTCGCAAATGTTTTAGTTGACTGGAATGTACTTTATCGAAATAATAAATTGGCGAATATTTTATAAGAACACTACACTTCTAAACCTTATTTTAATCATGTCGTAATAAAAAGATAGAAATTCAATGTTTTCAAATACATATCTATCGGGAGATTAGCAATATTTTTGGAAATTCCACAGACTTCGCAATTTTGTTTTTCGCTAATTTCTGGCAAAATTATTTGAATTGGTTTAATAGAGGCAATTTATTCTTTAATTGCGTTATTTGATCTTCGTGAAGTAAGAAATGTGTTTGACGATGGCAAATTTAGTAAAGTGGGAAGTCGGATTCTACACCCGTTAGAGCTACCTGCGCCGTATGGGGAAAAAGTCCATGGGCGCCTCGACAATATGCAGTTTACTGCACATGGCATTAGATTCAAAGTTCTTAATTAATATTACTAACTGAAAATAGATTTAGATAAACTCTGTGCAACAATAACAACGATAAATCGTCTTCTATGAATCTAGCCTACACTAAAATGAAAATAATTAAAGAAGCTAACGAAATTTATTGAAAATAGGTAAAAATAAAATAATACTTATGTTCACTTAATGTGAATCATAAAAATGGAGTTCATAATTCATCAAAGTGGTTCTCAAATTATTTATAAAAATATTCTAGTTAGAATTTCTGAAGTTCATATCATCACAAATTTATTTTTAGAACCAAGCACAGTGAGCATATTAATTTATTTTAATTTACCTCAATAAATATACTAGTTGGCTCTTCAATTTAATTTAATTTATCCGAGAATTCAAACTTAAGAAACTTATTTAATCGTTACCGAATACTTTATACTCATAGACACCTAATCACCAAAAGTTTTTAAACACTTTTTCTAAACACAAAACTAATTTTTCATAATATAAATGGGAATAAATTATGACTTTATTCAATTTAATTAATTATTCTATTTCCGATTCTCAGACCGATAAGGGTCTAGCCTTTTAACCGACAAATTTGCTCCCGGCGGGACGACTGTAGTTTTTATACATTTTTGACTAACTAATTTCCTACCAAAATCACGATTGATTGCTTTTACTACTTTACCCTCTCTTAATGTAAATTGCATTCATCTAATGTATTCTCACTTAAGTATCTTTGCCACTATGTTACTAATTAATTACGGCCCTAATGGATTCAGGTCCAATCAGCTCTGCGTTCTTCACTCATGCTTATACAATATCGCACCGTACGCTTTCACTCACTATTGATTGATTCCAATCAGATCCATTTATTCACATATATAGTGAACACTTTGTGCTACATGTTAATCATCACCCGCCTACTACGTAATTCGTATAAATTACGTCATTGGCTTTGTTTTTATCCGACGGAAGAAATAACGCTGCTATTCGATTCCCATGGTGAAATACTAACTTAAATAAAATGTTTTAATATTTTTTAAATTATATTTGTCTTCATCAATAGAAGTTTAAATGTAACTATACGTGTTAATTGACACTTACCCTTCTTGCAACTAGTTCAGCTAGCACACAACATGCTAAAACCAAACATCTCTAGACAACTATATGTGTATCAGAAGCTTTTGCCAAACTTCGACAAATCAGTCGAAAAAAGTCCATAAAATTATTAATTCCTCTAAAAATTGTAGAAAGATTACTGCTATCTGATAGACAATTCAAGAAATTTCAAATCGTCCAATTATTTTCCAAATACCGCAAACGTAATTTGCGTCGTTTATTTCAAAATGGGAATATGTAGCTCTGCGCTCAATAATGAATCTGATATCAGTTTCGTATATGCGATCAAGACTTTTTAAGTGACAACCCCGATATCGCTCTCTAGGAGTGGATATGTCACCAAATATCTCACGTGTGTTTTGATTACCTAGACTCTCACTTATAGTTACCTAGGCTTTCTTGAAACCTCTTGGAACCACAACCTCTTGGACATTATGGGAAAGAGACAGGTTTTTTACCTAATAGTCTAAACCCAACTCCAACCCGGGATCGTAATAATTAAGTAATTCAGTAAGTCGTGAAATGATGTTATTGGACCTACGAAGGGAGGCGTGTGGGGTATTTATGGTATTTATAGACTCTATGGGGCGTAGTTAACTGGTGGCTTAGCTAGGCTCCTTAATTATCTGACAATTTGCTGACAAGCTTGGCGGATTCTCCGGAAAGTCAAAGTAATTTCTAAATTTCAATTGATTATTATACAAGAAGTGATTCCCAGGTAAATGATCTATTCAGATGCAGCTTAACATGTCTCTTATATTGGATTTTTTTAGTATAATTTGAAGCTGAAATGGAAAATGTGTAAAGAGAATTTTGTAGGTGGCAATGGAGAATTTAGATTTACCAGTCAGAAAACCAGTGCACTGTGCCATCAGCAAACTTGGGTTTCTAGGTTAAATAATGTGATAAGCATATGTTATGTATAGAAAGGTTGCAAGTTCTGATGTCTGAGATTCACTTGCTTTTGGCCTGGTTTTTCTGCAAAATGTACCTCTTATTTTTATTTCAGATACGTTATTGCTCAAGTACGGACTGAACCAGTTCGCAGGTGGTGGTGTAAAATATATTTAATGCGCAATGTTTTAGAATAAGTTTTAGATCCAGGTATACTACTAGTGCAAAGTGGCCACATCAAACATTTGAAAAGGAAATGTAACAAGTCCGCATATGAGCACCTTCTTGAAGTAATTGTACAGTTTTCTTCATCAATACAGTTAATAGTATATACAGTATATACTGTAAGATCTGTACCTTATATCGGTTCATGTGTGGCGACCTTAAGAAAACGTAACATGCAGGTGTCGCTATATATTATAGTTTGTCGTCAAAGAAGGTGTTAGATTTTTGTGTGACACATGCTTTTGTTTTTGATGAGTTCCCAAAACAAAAGTATCATTTCCAGAAGAGACAAGATTTAATCTCAATTTAAGGTGTATCAAATTATCAGAAAGAGTTGTGTTTGAAGAGTTGTTAATTCCAGAATGTGTACACCCACTCTAATGCGTATAGAACACTTTAAAGGATTAGAATCGATAATTTACGGCTCTTGATTTATTCTTTATAGAGGTAAAAGTTTAATTGTTTCTATTTAATTTAATTATTATTTGAACACTTTGAATTGCAATCGCGTTTCTATATATGAATATCTACAATTTCAGTGTCATCGCCGTTTCAGTACAATTATTACAACACTTTCAATCCATATTACACCGTTTCAAATTACACCACTGCACCAGTATTTTATCTCAATTATACTGTATTTGGTCTACTGGTTTAGGCTACTGTCAGGATTTTATTTTTCCATGGAAGAAACATAGGGTCCAGTCTCTGAAATATTCGTGATCAATCCTGAAAATAATTCACCTTCATTCGTACGTACTTGAATTTGTTCTTCTGATGAAATTCTTTACTGACTTGATCCATTTTCTGTAATTCACCAGGTGATTCCAGGTCAGAAGAGTTATGAAGAGACATATTATTTACGCTCTCTGCATCTGCTACTACTCATACGGCGAAGACTTTTCGAAGTGAAGTCTTGATTTTCTATATCGTTTAAAAGCTCTTCGTTTATACTTTTCTCAAGGATAATGTTTATGTTTTACTTTTCTTTTCTATAAGTTCTTAAGTCACACTTTTTCCAGGAATAATGTTCACTTTTGAAAGGCGATTTTCAGTATTGGCGTTGCTTGTCCATTCAATCCTCTTGGCTTCAAGACTTTCTATAAAAGATTGCTCTAAAATAGTTTCATCTTCCGTTTGAGGCAACGATAGATCAATAGGGACAATGCCACATTTACAAATTCCCGATGTACTTGTCTACATGTCGGCCTTGTGTACTTGTCTTCCACTCAGATAGGATATTTCGCCATGCCGTCTTCATTGGGCCAAAAAAGAAAAGTCCAAGATGGGTACCGTTGGACTCAAGTGGGTACCGTTTGATGACAATCAGACAAATCTTATGTTATTTTCATCACAAGCATTTAACACATGGACTAGAATCTGAGACGATAAATTATTTCCTATTATAACTTTCGGCCCTTCCAGTTTCTTAGGTCTGGGTAAAATAAGAGAAAAAACCAATCATTAAAAATATTCAAATCGAAGCACATAGAAGGTCTGTTATTATATTTTGCATTCTGTGGTCCGTCCTCCGTCCAGGTGTCCCATAGTTGTTTTGATCTCCCCCACCGCATTTCCAGTAAACCTTATTGATGTCAAACTTTTGGAAGTATTTCTAATGATTTTTGGGTACTTCATTCCTTACTTAGCTATAATCACTTTTTCTTCAGGATCAGCGGACAGGTTTGTTTCATATTAATTCCAAATATTTTTACTGCTTTAACAACTTGTTCCAAGTTAGTAGTAAATGCAGCTATGGTATCTTTGTTAATTGCGGCTCTGTTACGCTTATATATTAGTCGCAAGTCTATGAGATAAGATTGCGTGTCTCTTCAAAAAACTTGATACCTACTCCGAACCTGGATAGCTATCTTAGAATTTTCGTCCAATTTTTTCCAAATTAGATTTGATAATAATAAGCAAATCAAAAGAAGCAAGGGGTAATCCATGCTTGCTCGCTCAATCTCAAAATACAATCTTCAAACAATTCTGCTTCCTCTTCCGAAAAAGTTGTTGGAGCATATGGTGGCTTCGATTGCAATTTACGTCGAAAAAGTCTCAATCGATTAAAAATAGTTCGTGGTATGTCATACTTTTCTTCAGCTTTTCTGTGTGTAATTTCACTATTTTCAATTAAACCCAAGCTTTCTCTCAATGGTTCTTCATTATAGTTACTGTATTTTCTGGATCCTAATCGCTTTCTGTTGTTTCTCGGCATGATTTCTGTTGACAAAAAGCAGTTTCAAGTAAATTCATTTAAGATCCTTTAACATATGACATAGGCATTTACAATTTGTATTGTATTATTTAGTTGTTATGTATTTTTGTGAACGAGCGTATTTCAGAATAATCTTGTGACGTTACTTTGCTCCTGGATTAAACTTACCCCAACATGCGGTACAAAGTAAGAACGCGAGCAAAAATGTGAGGGTATGTTAGGATAAAATAAAGCGGAGCACGGAAAATTTATCTTTCTGAGAAGCTGATTATATGCTGGAATATAAAAGATTAATCATCCACAAATCGGTATTTCATATACTGGATGGAAGTGGAGTTTTCAGAATAAAAAAATATTCTCAAACCTGAGACCTTACAAAGACATCAGTGTTGCCACATTTTAATATAAGAATAGGTTGCATTCAAAATTTTACAAATATATTACCAAATTATTTCAATATCGGACACAAAAAGATTATTTAGATTTGGAGCTTAATTACCCGTTGGGGAGCAAAGTAGGGACAGTCTACGGTAAGTTTCAACATTAACATAAATTTTTTGAGCACTTTGAATTACATGAACATTTCTATATATAAATATCAATAATTTCAGTGACATCGGCGTTTCGATACAATTATTACACTACTCTCAACTCAATTATGTATAAAAGTTCCAATAAAGATATAATAGCATTATTTGAACAATTTGAATTACATTAAGGTTTCTAGATATGAATATTTACAATTGCAGTCACATCGACGTTTCGATACAACTGTTACACCACTTTCAATTTAATTATGAAGTTTATATATAGACAAATTAACATTATTTTGAACAATTGAAATTATATTAACATTTTGATTTATGAATATCAACAATTTCACGGTCATCTACATTTTGATATATTTATTACAGTATTTTCAATTCAATTTTGTACTAAAGCTGCAATATAGACAATATAGAGGTAAAAGTTTAATTGTTTCTTTTTAATTTAATTATTATTTGAACACTTTGAATTACAATCGCGTTTCTTTATATGAATATCTACAATTTCAGTGACATCGCCGTTTCGTTACAATTAATACACCACTTACAATCCCATTATGTATTAAAGCTTCTACAGAGACATAATATTATTAGTTTGAGAAATTTGAATTAGTTTGTAGTGTTAATTATGATGTTAATTATTTGTTTTCCATGTATATTGTAAATTTTACTAAGATTTAATTCATAATAGTTGTAGATTAGTTCATGATGTACTCAAGAGAAAAAAATATAGCAATTTGCCCTTTCTCAATCGTCATCCTTAAATCATGCTGCTAGTAAACTACAGTAGTAAACTACTAGTAAACTACAGTTTAATTAATTTATTGATTTCTTTATTAATTCAATTATTGCATATTATTAGGATTCTTCGCTGCATATTATTAGGATGTTATGCTTTTTTATTTATTTTTATATATTTTTATTTATTTTATTATTTCGTAAAAACTAAACAGTGCTGATCTACTAGAAAGCATACAAATGTAATAGACATAATAGATAGTGTTGAGGCTGGGCAGCAAATGAGTTTTTTATGTATATATGCAATTGAAGAGCAAAATACAAACGTAGTATACAACCTAGAGAATGTTGAGGCTGAGCAGCAGGTTCCTGGTGCGATTGAAGAGCAATTAATGGTATACAAGTGTCTAGATAATGTTGAGAGGGAGCAGCAAACAAATTTGGTACTTGATTCGATTGTTGAGCGATTGTTGAAAGCAAACACAGAGAAATTGGTATGCCATAGAATGGGAAGAATAAAATAGAGCAACAGTGGAACTACAAAATTGGAAGGTCAAAATACACAAGCCAATAGAGGCAATATTTTCAAAGACTATTGGAATAGAATGTGGGTTGGAAGCGCTTTGCTGGTTCAATTAGTAGTTGATATTAGACAAACTAAAAAACAGAGAGACAGGAAGATGCTAGTCGAAAACAAAAATCCGCATATTATCACTTTCTACGAGACGATGAGAAAGTGAAAGTGTGTAAGACGATGTTTTTAAATACATTATGAATTGGAAAGTGGCCAGTGATAAACTAGACCAAAAATGAATTTAATTCTTCTTCACAAGATATCAGCAGGAAGCAGGAACGTGAAATTAGAAGGAAAGATTGAAATAACTTCTTTAATTCTTTAGCAAAGATGAAATCTCACTATTGTAGGCAATCTTCGTCCAAATTCTCTTTAGAGCCAAATTGGATTTCAAAATTTGATCTTTATAAATTTTGCTCTGAGCAGTGGTGTAAAAGTGGTAAAATTGATTATTTGTCTCACACGTCATTTATCAATAAGTTTGATCAGCAAAATTTAAGTCTGTTTTCTCCTAAAAAAGAGAAGTGTGAAGTCTGCCAGGTTTACAAGGCCAAATATTTACCGCTAGGGGAATATGAGCAGCATATTTTGAAGAAACAGGATGCGAGATAGGAGAAGGAGTCTGACAAAGTTAATTCAGAAGCAATGGAGTTTACCATGGATTTTCAGTCAGTGCTATTAGGCCCTAAATTTTATGTATTACAAAACTAAATTACCGATATAAATACACATCTACCTTTTACCTTACATTTTTTAAGCCAATTTGAACATCCGAAACGTCAATATGTAGTTTTCTAAATAATTAACTCACTTGAGGAATAGTTATACTTCTTAAAGTCATACCATCCATTTCTTCTGAATTAATTTGAATTACATTAACGTTTCTATCTATATATGAATATCTACAATTTCAGTGGCATCCACGTTTTGATACAATTATTACACCACTTTCAATTTAATTTTGTATTAAAGTTTCTATATGGATATCATAGCATTATTTTAAGCAATTGTAATTATTGTGCAATTATTGCACTATTTCCAATTCAATTTTGTACTCAAGTTTCAATATAGACTAATAGTGAATTATTAAATTCTTAGTATACAGAAGATCTGCCATTTATTTTCGATAACGAAAATTCCTTCTTCATATTTATCCACTACGTTTAGCATTAAGCACTAAGTATACACTGGTCCCAATAGTGTGTCCCAGTCCAATTGCTCCTTTATCATATTATATGGAGAAAAATTTCCAAAGCAGAAGTGTCTAGGCCTTTAAGCTGCATAAAAATATTTTCATGTTCCATTTCAATATCATTTAAATTTTCATATATCTTTAAATGTAAAATAATTATTAATGGATGTTTGTTTAATTAGGTACTATGAGACATAAATTAAAACCTCAGTATTTACGTTATTTATTAACTTTTTACTAGTTATTTCTTCGAAAAATAAATAAAATTTTTAAATAAATGTCAAAATGAATTATTTATTGCAGGGCCAACTCGATCGAATTAAAAAATTCAGCCAAATTGAGAATTCTGTTATAAAATTGGAAATATCTCAAAAACACTTGAAGTTAGACATATGAAGTGGTTATTAAAAATGAAAGTGGCGCTAATGATTTATCCAACCATTACATAAAATATAGGATGGTCAATTTAAAGTAATTGAAGAATACCCTACTACGCGTTTTGGTTCACGCTGTATATAATTTTCAATAACATGCAATATATTTTATACGCGTAAAAGGTGAGGGTGTACTAGAATTACCAGGTCCAAAAACAGATCAAATATATTTTATTCTTTTAAGATACAAGCAGCTCAAATTACCACAATTTTGAGATGAAACAAGCCATAACTTTTGACACACCTGGTATACCTACCAAGTCGTCGATTGAAAGTTATGAAAAATACGTAGAATCGAATTATCAGTTAAAACGTATAGCATTCCGTTGAAAAAAATGTATTTTGGGTTCGACCTGCAGTTATGGAACAGCCTGTATACATGAAAATATTTTTAGTTTATGTAGCTTAAAGCCCTAGACACTTCTGCTTTGCAAATTTTTCTCTATATAATATGATAAAAGAGCAATTGGACTTGGACACACTATTGGGACAGCCTGTATATATACGTGTAAAAGTAATGGAAAATTGTATGGCCTTACCAAATTTGGCCGTATCAAATATGGCAGTTCATTTAAATTCACTGGATTTGACATAAGTCTCCAGTGTTTTCTCCTGTTTTCCCTACATCGTGCAATTCAGCACATCTCTTTCTATCGTTTTTATATTTGTTAAAATTCATATTATGCATTACACATTTCAAATGCCTTACACCTTTATCAGTTGAAGATAATTTCATGTCAGTGGTATTATTTATAATTTTGTTTTTTGTAATAGTGTATATTATTTTATGAAGTCCCATTCATTCTAGGTCTAAAGTTTTGTAACCATTGTTTGTTGACATTTGTAAATAATGAGGTTTCATTTACCATTTTGTATCCTACCGGTATTTGGTTTCAGTGCATTGGTTAGTTCTATAGAATATTTTACGTTATATTCTCAAAATACCGCATAAAACCCTCTCTCAAAAATAAACATTCAACCCCTCCTACAAAAATAAAACAAATTTCTAATTTATTTCCTTTAATACTGCCATATTACTCGTGATGATTTTTTCTCTCGTATTATGTTAATATATACGCCATGTATTCATTTATTATAAATTTTCGCTTAATATTTTGTTTTAGTATCAAGTTTTTTAAATGCGATTAAGAGTGGTGCAATCACATTCTGAATAGAAAGCACCGCATGCCATTTAATAATAAAAGAATCTGAATGAATCCCCCTTTTCCATTCGACATTCATCGAATCATTCGGGAATTATTATGCTTTTGTCCGCTGACGATAATATATTGAATTCAATATTGGGTGCATCCCTTCGAAATCAATTTCACGGTTCATGCAAAAATTCTTAGAGATATTAGCACTCCTTAACACGTAACACTGTTCTTTTTTCTTTATTGAAAATTTAATGAACGTCAATGATATTTTCTGCATTATTTGAAATGGTTTTATTACTTTCAAACATGTTTAAAGCGCAAAGGGTATTTATTACTTTCTTTATTTTCTTCATTTCATTGATTTTCTTTATAGATTTTTTTGTGATATAAATTTCTAATAAAATCAGCATTATTAAAATTTATTTTGAATTTCAAAATGTCAATATCATATTTTATATATTTAGAATATCTTTAATTTTCCGAATAAGGTATTAAGATTTCTAATAACATTTTTACAAGAACGAGCTTTAAGAAACATATTTACCCAGTCACGTAAGAAATAAACCAAAACATGTCATCTTCCACATGTAGTCCTATTCCATGTCGAGGTGACCCATTTCGATAAATTTGTATTCACCTTCTTGGGGGTCTATGTTAAAAAAAACAAATGCTACTATGCACTGGCGAAGACGAATTGCGGCCCGCGATGAATTTTCAATCCTTCCCTTCCTTACTAAAGATTAAATCGACAGCCTATTTGCGTCGCCAGTTAAGTTTCCGGCTTGGTTTATTTAAGAAACTTATTTTTAACTTTGATTTTGTACTTCAATTTGTAATTATAAACTTTTTAATAATTCTGGAGTTTAGAATAAAGCTGATTCCTGCGCCTCGTATGAAATAAAGTTATTTATAAATTATTCAATCCAAAGCAATGTTAAAGCTTTAAGATCTAATTGAATTTAAAAATAAATATTTAATTAAATACATTATAATAATAAAATTTGGAATTATAAGTAATGTTGATTTACGTTCCAATAGAAAATTAATTTTAAATATCTAATATATTATATACATGTTGAATGTAGCAATGGAAAACCAGAATTAAAATAATATTCTAACTTATAATGGAAGACACGAAGTACGACTCTATGACAGTTGAAAGCGCAATGTGCGTGTCAGATATTTCTAAGTAAAATGTAATTTGATTAGTTAGTAACGGAAATGAATACATTCCGATGTCCAATCGCAATATAATATACAATCGTAATTGGAAGCGTTACTTAAGTTAGATTTGAATCTATAGAAATCAAATTATTATTTTATATTAGCTTATAATATACGAGGTGAATGTAACTCCCCAGAGTTTTAAACCAATGGGTTCTAATCTAAACGCATTTTTTCTACAACAGGTAATTCAAGTATAACAGGTACTTTTTCTACACGTAATAGATAAAAAGGTACGGTTCCAACGGTTGGGGAACGGGTTTTTAAAAATGTTATTTAGCTTTAAAAATAATTTATAAGTTTATACCAAGTGAGTCTAATTTAATTTCGTTTTACTTGATTTAAAATGAATAAAATAAAGAATTTAATATGATTTGTGTTCTCTTTTTAATTAAAAAACTTAAATATTTTTGGGTTCAGAAATAATGTCGATTTATAATCCTGGTGCAAAGTAATATATTTTAATAAATAAAAATAATATAATTCTATTCTAATCAAGAGACTAGGAATCTGACTTTAATAAGAATAATATTTGATACATTATATTATGATTTGATTCTAACCAAGTCTAAGTTAACAAAGGAAAAATAATATGCACAATTCGTTAATATAAATTCAGTAAATACATATATGTAAGGAAGTCACTGCATAACGATCTGTTTATTACATGCAATTTTTACAATCGTTAGAACAAAGTATTTGATGTTATATAATTCAATATAATATTGCATTGATTTTATACAGGTGGTGATCACATAACACTTCCGGTCATAGAAGAAAGTTTAGCCTTATTTGTGCTAAATTTTTTATTTTACCTTCTCCAGTACATTGGCAGATTTCTTCTTTTTGGACATTTCAAATTCAGAGTCGGTATTTTTTAACGTCTTGGATCCAGTTTCTTAAATTTCTATAATACATAGCTAAAAAATTAATGTTGGCCTCTATCCATCCTTCTTGCTCGCTTCTGAAGTTCACGCCATTGATTCCTTCTGCTTTCTTCCTTGTGGTGATGCCGATACCATGCGTCCGATGTTCACCATTTTGAATCCATGACCCTTGATTTTTACGATGGCTGCTTTAACGAGCCCTGTCGACTTGGTGAGTAGTCTGGATATGTTGCCCGTTGGTTAATTAAATCCAGTGCTGAGGTCTTTCATGTATACTTTCTGTTCCATCTTCCATTGTTGCATGCTTTTAGATGGTACACACGCTGGCTTGGTAACCACGGCTCTTTTGCTCCTGCCATTCGGTTGCTTGCTGGAATAACCACCTTAACCCTATGTCTATTTTCTTTATTCACATGTCGCCAAAACACCTCTCCCATATCACAATTGTACGCGCCCGCACACATTCCTTTACTCCTTCTTCTTTTCTATCTGCTATTTTTATAATGTTTTTTATTTCTTCAAATATTGTTATTTCGTGCAAACTAAATGCTCGCATATTTCCATGACCCATTTTTTCAATGTTGTGTTAGCTGCGATTTTTTTTGCTAAATCGCATGCTTATTTCTTAAATTCTTCTAGTGATTTTTAAGTCTGTAGTAAAAAATCCCTCAGTTGTGGCTTCTCTTATCTCTATTCCCATTCAGTTTTCAAATTCTTATTTTTTTATGAAGTACTTTTAATTTTATTTATTTAATCTTATAGCACTCTATTTAATTTCACTATAACTTTACTTAGCAGTTTTTCGTAGTCTGAAAGAAAAAGATTTAGTAGTCTTTCGTGGACTTATTTAGATTTTTTATTGGAAACTTCTTTACGTCCTCACTGTATTTCTGAAGTTCGTATTCGTATTTGAAACGAATTACATCGGAACTTCAGTAAATTTTTAGTCAATTATTTTTTTATACTGACCCTTGTAGTATTTGTTCACTATGTTAGAATTTACTTACCTACATTAATTTTAAATCTAGTTACTTTTATATTTGGTCGGAGCTAAACCACGTGGTCTTAACCGTATTATGTACATAAATTCTTATATACATTCGTTCTTTTGCTTTTTATAAAAATAAATAAATATATGGAATATTTAAACCGATATCGAATATTTAAATGGATACAAGATTCACGATTTGTACTTGGATATAAGATTTAACTTATTAAGGGTCATAACTTTGAAACGATAAGAGTTAGACCCCTCATGTGTATATCATTTTAAATAGAATTACAAGGGCCATCAAAATGAATAAAACTGTACAGGGTATTACTTAAAAGTTTTTTGAAAACTTTGTTACTGCTCAAAAGCAGAACTTTCATAGGTAGCGAGATGACACCCTCTTATGCCACCCTCTTCGAATTACATATTAACGGTTTGCAGTGATTTGAATACCGTACTAAGATGATATAGAAGAAATTCTCAATACATGAATCCTATATCTCTGTTATACCTATTTATGCCTACTTCGTACGTATATGGTATATGAAAGACAAAAATAACACATTATTTACGTACAAACAAAAATTATATTGGGATTAACTAAAGTATATTAATTCCGTAAAATAATTGCATAGAAAAGTTATCGCAGAAATGTGTTGAGTATATTATTCACGCTAAACAAACAAACTAGTACATCAGACATAACCTCAGATAAGATGCGCAATTTATCTTCCATCTTTATCGCTCCTATATATTGTTGCATCTTTGTTTGCCACTAGAATCTTGGTAACTTTTAAAACTTTTAACTAATGAACTTAATAATGAAGTGAATTTTCTTCTAATCAATGTATCCCGTATACCTGCGGTTTCTTGTGTTATTCTCGTTTCTTTGTTTTCATCTTAGTATGTGGAATGGATAAACTTTCTACTGAATGAAATTTTCTCCTAGTTTCTAATTGAACATTATTTTCCACTGCTTGCAGATATTACATACATAGCATAAAATAAATTCTGGAAAATAAGGTTCTAATGCAAATATTTGTAGAATGGATATAAATGCTGGAATTTGCGATTAAAAAATCGCTTGATATAGGTGAAGTAATTCAATATAAATTAATTTCATCATTCCATTAACATAAATAGCGAAATAAATTTAGTTCGTTGAAAAATGTTCCGCCAGAAGCTATTTCGTGAAAATTAGAAGAGAAAAAGGACAGAAAAAAGCGCCCGCTATAAAGCATACAATAGATGTTTATAAAAAGCCATTAATGCCAAGCATCGGCGAAGAGAATTTATGAATTTGTTCTCGTTAGTTAGCTATGTGTTTTTTATGTAGACTCAATTTGGGATTTTTGAAGAGAAGCGTTTTTCTTTGTTCTTCAACCTAACCGCCAAATTTTATAAGCTTCGATTCCACAGTTTTTGGGAATGTAGCTAAGCAAAGCTACTAAAGTTCTCGGAGAATTTTCCATAAGCCGTTACGAATTTCGCTTTCATGATTTATTGGTGTTTAGTTCCACATTTTCTGTGTATTTTAGCAGTAGACTCTTTCGATTCGATGTTTCCCGAGGTTTTGATCATGTAAAGCCACCACCACCACGTACGATTAACAAGGAGAGTATCACCGCCAAAATTTGAATATAAAAGGCCGACACAGTCTAATATTGAGGAGACACAATTTTGAATTGGGCCTTTCTTATTGCAGCGAGCGTTTATATAGCATTTCGAAGTGACAATTTCGAATTACCTGATCAGACCTACGTTTTGGTCAATGAGCGATTATCGCGATGATTTTATTTAACTTGATGTTTCTTTTTCTCGCATCTTCATACCCCTTTACTCTTACACCTTTGAAAAAAAAAACGGTATGGTGGTTATATAAAGAAAATAATACCAGAACCATGATCTTTCTTTAATAGAATTAATTCCTGTAGCAATTTTTGGTACATGTACGTACAAACTGTTTACTTTTAATACGGAGTGCTGTTCTATCCCACATCTGGTTTAAAAATCCAACAATGATTTAAAAAGATTAAGGTTTAAAATATCCCTCCATGTTCCACTTTCGCTGTAATCTCGCATTCTTGGACAGGTTTGGGCGGTTGTGTTTCAGTCAAGACACATGGTGTATATTCCTGTCTTCCGCGCGATAGCAAATCTCTTGCGGGTACAATGTATTAAATTTAGTTTGTAGTGTAAATTATTTCATACAATTTAGTAATAATTAATTAACAAATATTATAAATATAAATTGATAAATAAAGTTATATAAGTTCAAACGATAAATATGAAGCGAAAAAAATCAATTTAGTAATAACTAATTAACAAATAATATAAATATAAATTGATAAATAAATTCATTCGTTCAGAAGATAAATATGGCGCGAAATTATATAGATATAACAAAAGAAAGCCGCTGGCATGGAAAATATATCAAACACTAGAATTATACACTAGAACGTTGCCGACAGTTCCAATTGTATGTGAAAGAAATGATGTCAAAAGCACCGCCTGTGTATTCTTATCTCACTGCTATAATACGGAATGCCGACGGAATTATCTGAAGCTTTGTTCTTAGATACGTGTGTATTTACACTGACAGTTTATATTTCCACATCTGATATTTTTGCGAAAGCTATTATTATGAGTTGAATTGAAATATTTTATGACTTAATGTTTATTTCACCCGCCTCTTTTCAATAATCTATACGTTCTAATCCTTTGTGTTTTCGACCAATTGATAGTTTTCTTTCAATAGTTGTTAGTTCAATGAATTTTAACAGAAACGATACTTCCTAAGATGCGATACTTTTTAAGATTTTTTATCAGAACTTTCCTTTAAGCGACGGCCATTGGGCCGGCGAGTCATACAAAGTGTCACTGTCTAGCCGATACACCAGAAGCACCTTCTAGCCATCTAATTGTACATGAAAGGCCCTGTCCAACACAACGTTTACCAGACGCATTTTGGTCCTTGTTGTAGTCATTTTCCTGTCATCTTCTAATTCATTTTACTTAATCATATAAATATTTGAAAACCCTTCCTTACAATCTACTTCGTCAATGAGAAAACGAGGAGATCAACGTCAGAAGAAGAGAGAGGCCAAGCGGCAAGCTCACCTATACGTTTTTAAAATTTAAACTTAATATAATTCAGTTAAAGAAAATATATTAGAAGTTAAAATAAAAAAACAAAATCAAACTCATAATGCTATTAGTAAAAAAGAAGGCATCATGCGCACAAAATCGGAAGCACAAAGCAAAGAGAAAATTAGAAAAAGAATATCATGTTAGAAATTCTTCACAAATTTTTCAAACCACCTAAAAATTCAAACGTTCTTCCTTATACATCTTTTGTAATTTCAGCAGTTTCTCCAGGAACTCTTGCTGAGAAATTACCTGAAACTTAAACAGGTTGTGTTATCTGAGTTATTGTCCGAGTCTAATAATAGAACTGATATCCTTGTCTGTGTCTGAGCCACCGTCATCATCCACACTTGAATCTAACTATATTTGACCATCTGCTTGGGTGAGTCCTGGTTTTTCTGAAATTTCTTGGTACAGGGAATATTTCTTCTACTAGTGCTATTTTGTCTTTCCTTTCGTCATCATCTTCGCTTGATGTTGTTTAAACTAAACATTTAGAATATGATGATCTTGGTACCTGCCATGAAATAAGCGACGCTAATTGGCAATTGTTGGTATCTCATTGTCCTGTTGAGATTATTAATTACAGCTTTCCACAAAACGATGGCCGTAGATTTAAAACATCGTTTTATTCACGTGCTCACGTTTTGCTTCTGTTGTAAATTGTTGGGCAATAGAAATACAACTTTGTCCTCAGTTACTTGATTTAAGGATTGGAAGAATGCATACTCCGTTTTCGCTTCACACGAGAAAGGCAATACAGTAAACAATCATTTGATAAATTTTCAAAACTGGAAAGAATTAGAACGGCGATTACGAAAATAAAAAATAAGAGATGTGAGAGTGTTGAGCGTGTGCGATGTGTGAGTAATGTGAGAACATTTGAGAGTGTTGAAACAATAAGAGTTTCGTTGGCGTGAAGTATTGAGGCGAATGATTTCTCTTATTATAGTATAGAGAAAGCAAACAAAATCTGTCGTTTAGAGGAGATATGGACTAGATGTATGCAAGAGAAATGGCAGTTTGTTAGCTCTAATCGAATTAATGGCCATATTTGATCCCATAATGACCGAACATGTCACGCGAATAAAAGATTCAAAGTGGCATGTCCACTATTTTTGCAAAAATATTCAAAATGAGCTCATTCAGCTTATTTCAAATACAATTAGACGTTGCAAATACAATTACACAAAAAGTTATGATATTAAAAAAATGTTGCC